>JARJEB010006117.1:0-23672 GCA_030264535.1 Liometoxenus newtonarum
TTAGAAAGTCTTGAATAAAATGTCGATTTGGATATAATTCTATATCCGCGGCGAAGACATAATGTGTTTGGGCTGTCTGTCGTGCAACATTTCTTGCAACATTTATAGGAAATGTCAAATTATGTAAACGCCTATAAGTTTCATCGATTTTCACTCCCGTGTACGGTGCTCCTGCTTTGCAATTATAAGTGTCTGAATACGATTCAATTAAAGGACGTTCGTTGATCTAAACAATATAAGATTATGTTATATTAACTATCGGCTGACAAAACATTGAAATATTATTAACGGCTTGTCCAAAAGATTCTAACCTAATTTCTTAATGTTATTTGGCAAGAAATTTTGTACAGATTATGGAACGCATCCCCAATGTTACACAAATAGAGCTGCGTTCCTTGGGAATTTCGTGATTTACCTCCGTAGGAAAATGTTGTTCATGAATAAGTACATGAAAAGTAACCCACTCCTTGATCAATGCCTTTTGCTCCTGACAGTTACGTAAGTAAGCAATCGAACTCAAAGTTCGATTAAAATCATCGCCCGGTGCATACACCGCGATACTAACAGGACCCTCCCATCGTTGCACCAAAGTTGGCAAATTATCGAAAAAAGTAAAATCTGCAGGAGCCGTATAAGTAACTGTTTCATGGCAATCAAACGACTTGCTTCCTTTTACAAAATTATAAAACACAATGAAACTCCCTTGTTGGCCAACACTAAAATTCGCTGGTTTCTCATGACAGTTCAATAATTCTTTAAGCGTGTACTGAGGACTTTCCGAAAATTTATTAACAAGTGAATTATTCGTAAATATCGGGGCGATATGTTGCACTTTTGCAGATTGGTCATTTTGCACTGGAAAGCCCACGAACAAAAATAAGTAAATGATAGTGAATAAAATAATCAATGTTCTAACCAGACGCGAATTCAAATTCGCCATATTGTTTAATCATTTGTTACCTTATACCCCAAGGATTTTAAACTAAAAATTTATAAATAAGTAAACTATATGTTAGAGTACTTTTTCCCACCTATCTCGACTTTTCAATAATTTTAGTTTTTCTAATTTGGTAAAGTGTGTTTATGGTTGTGCTTATACATTAGTGAAGCCATTTTAATAGAATTTAGAGTGCTGATAAAAACACTGATGTGCTATCTTCAAGGCTACAGGGTGATGGAGTAAATAACGAAAAAACAAACATCAATTAGAACCAACTCTTCGAACAGGGACTATTTACAATAAATCAATGCAAAATTATTTATACATGAAACATATAAAAATATCTTCTTCTGCTTCAGCCTATTTTTAGTCCACTCCTGAACCTCAGGCCTCTCCTATGTATAGTATATTTTATACTATCACTTGGAGGTATTTGCCATTAAATATTTGCCATAAAAATATCTAGAACATAAGTAAATAAACAATCAGTAAATGGAAAATACAGGGAGAAAAGCCCAAAGTCCGTTTAAGTGTCCTAAAATGTCATTTATTTGAACAAAATGATGTTTTTTCGGTATTAATATCCCAAAACTATGCATTGCATTGCTTCTTGGGACGAACCCTACCGGCAAACAAATTTAACTTAAAAACAAAACAAACATTTTCCAGAAACAAATCACAAAAGAAACTATAAATTTTGAGATAATTTGTAAATTCACATGACACACACACACACACACACACACACACACCTACAAAACATACACACACACACAAAGATTGATTAGATGTTAAGATGTATAATAACTCTATGCATGAGTTTCATAAATAAATTTCCAAATTATTACAGAACCACAATAAATATCAATAAAGTAATTATAAAATTGAAATAATAAATTTCCTAGTGTAATCAATAGTTTTGCCTAATAATAGAATACATTTGTTTCATTGTCCTACAATAGCTTAAATTTTAATTAGGCCTTCTAATAATTCTCTTTATATAACATTCATCGATCAATGTGCACAAAAGTTGCAAAAGTGCAAGGGTTTCTTCGTTTAGAAAGAATTACAAAACAATTCAAAATACAAGAAAGCATAATTAATGAAATTTAAAAAATATTATCACAGTTCACAGTGTGAAAGTTTAAAGCGAAGTTCAAACAATTTTAAAATCGCTCTTCTAATTCAGCTCTAAGAAAGCTTTTACAATTTAATTAGGATTACATAATCTCAATGATTCTTAACGTAAATAATTCAAAACTATTTTTGCGCGAGTAAATTTAAATTATGATGATTCATTTACAGTCACCCAGTGCAAATGTTATAAAGCCCGGTTAACACGTTAAAATGACAATATAACTACAATATTTATTAATTATAGCAAAGTAAATAAAATCTAGTGTAGCACATTTAAAAATTATAATCTCAAAAAGCAAAAGAAAGTTTGCACTTTTCGCGCTTTTGTGTAATTTCTTTTTTTAAGTTTCAATTTTCAATATATTAATTAATTTATTACAATTTATTTATGTTTACTTGACTTGACTAACATGATGTTTTAATTTATACTATTTTCACACACATTATAAATAAATGTACCAAATCGTACCAACTTCAGCGTTGTGTTTTGTTTTCTTATTCGTATTTTCTTATTTTGTGAATACGTAAGATTATAATTGTGTTATGAACAGAAATAAAAATAGAAAGAAGAAGGACGCAAATTTCATTGTATGACTTTTTTAAATCACATAATGTGATTGTTTTTTTCCATTTAATTTCTTTTTCAATTATTATTATTTACAAATAGAAGTAATCAGTCGTCATTTATAATTGTAATTGATAGAATTAGTAAAATAATCGTTACTAAAATATTTCTTTTTTCATTGTTCGTTTTGTTTTCTATCATTTTATCTCTTTCCTTCTCTTTTTCCCTATATATTTATTATCAAACCCATTTTCTTTTACTTTACTTTTCTAATTACTTTCATTTTTTTTTTCTTAAAGAATTTGATAACGTTGCATGTACTTAATGTAGATCCAAAAATAGTACGCATTTTTTCACTTTTAATTTTCATTGTTCATTCAAAAGTTAATTTCCTTTTTCGATAAGATGCAGAAAAAAAATTATCACATTTATAGATTCACATTTTTCTTCGTTTTACATTTAAATTTTTAAACACTTGAAGTTATTTTCTTTTCTAAAATAGTATTTAAAGTTAAAATCGTTGCATTTTCTTTTCTCCTCTTCAATTTGATTAAGAAAAACATTTAATTTACGAAGAAAAGCCAAGAAACTTAAGTTTGCCTAATTTTTTTTTATACACTTGTGAAAATTTGTTTACCTTTGCATAGCTGAATAATTCTAACCTCGAATTTTTGACATTTCAACTTAATTGATTTGAAGTTTCGCAAGTGTATTGTTTATGACATAGAGATACTCTATGCAGCCAGGGAACAGAAGGGCAATACACCAAATCGCCATATTCGATCACACTAGCGTCACTAGTCTATGCATGTACTTTGGGTAGTCTACATTTTAGGGTTTTCGTTTGTAATAGTGCGAACAAATATGGCGGACCACATTTGTATCAATACTTTCCCTCTAGGAATATTATATATAACTCTATGGTTTATCGTGACTGGTGTGTGGCATTGTTCTTATATTTTTTTATATTTTAAGATTTGACCTAAAAGTATAATATATTGCACTCCAACACACTTCTCTTCATTAATTAAATATTAAATATTCCTACCTATCATATAAGCTACGATTTACCAACCAAAAAGGAAATCAAATCAATACCTTTAACAACATAAAGTGAATGATTAGGTTGTTGTCTTTTTACCAGCCCGAGGTTTTATACTCTCTGATGTTTGCCACATTGCATCCTCACTGATGTAGTCATCAAAGTTTTGGAAGAATGAGACTATCCGTTCGTTCTTTTTGAATGTATACGTTGTGGAGCTATTTGACAAACTGTAGCAACAAGAGACAAAGACGTAAAATTAGATTTTTCCCAAGAAGGAGAAAAAGCAGAACAACTGAACTGAAACTTACCACTTTTTGAACGTCTTCATGTTTTCGACAATATTATATTGTTGCCAGCGTTTCGAGAAGTTTATCATGTTGTTCGGAAGCAAATTACTGTTACCAATGTGTACGAAGGTTAAATCTTGAAGAACTAATCCACTGTAAACGAGAAACGTAACAAATGAAATCGAAAGTAACACAAAAGAATGGAAAAATAGTATTGGTTTCAAGAAAGTATGCACGAATAGTTGCCGAAGTTGTCATGGTTACTACAATAAACAAATTGAAACAACGGCAAGTAGGAGAAACGTAACATAAAAGAAGGCAACATAGCGTTCGTCTCAAGAAAGTATGCATGAATAGTTGCCGAAGCAGCAGTTGCCATGGTTACTACAATAAACAAACTGAAACAACGTCAAGTACGAGAAACGTAACAAATTAACTAAAAGTAACACAAAAGAAGGCAACATAGCGTTCGTCTCAAGAAAGTATGCACACGAATAGTTGCCGAAGTTGCTATGGTTACCACAATAAACAAACTGAAACAAAGTCAAGTAAACTTTTCATCGCTGCATTATTTCTTGAGATGAAGTTTAGAAATATGAAAATTTTACTAATTTACTTACATATAAGGTATACACGGTGGCGTGGCAACAGCTAAAGCTTGCCTATACGCTCGGAAACTCGACGAACTATCGATCAACGCGCAATACTCCTTTAATCCTTCCTGAACGTGTTTCTGCCATTCTAATCGTCGCACCGGAGCCGAATCTAAAGCCGACAAAAGCGCCAAATACGAATTGAAATTGTTGATTTTACGCAAATGCTTCATGATCTTGATGAATTTCATAAAATACTTTTCGCGATCTTTGGCCTCCGACAATAAAATACGAGTACGCGCCCAATACGACATTTTATTAAAATGTTCAGTGAAACGCGTCAGATTAGGACTTCGCTCCTCATTTTGTTCCTGCGCCCAAATCAATACTTCAGGTATTTCAATTTTCATAAACAATTCGGCATCTAATAGCGTCATCTGTTCAGCAATCTGCTCCGATTTGAAGTCCAAGAGTGTACAATTTCGATTTGTAAGTGCAACCGTCTGGATCAAGTTTCGAACTGACTGCTGTTCTTTGGCAATGTGTTTCTCGATGAGTTTCACACGCAATGCCTTCGCCAATGTCAACTCGCCACCTGTGATTAGTTGTTGAACGAAATCCATTAGCTTTTGTTGAAGGGCAGAGTCTAAATCCGATGGCCTACGAAATTTAATTATTTATTTATTTTACAATATTTGTTGGAATAGTATTTCAATTTCAATAAACATACGTTAAATCATTTACGACACGCACTAGCAGGGCGAATGATTCACGTGATCGCGGTTTCTTATCCGGTTGGCAATAAAAGTAATTATAACGTCGAATTAGTTTACAAACCAAGTCGTATGGCGTGACAAAAGTTCGATACGTTGTTAGGAACGCCTCTTGATATGAAAATCCTGAAAGAAAACGAAAAATTAATATGCAAATTGATTATAACAAACAAACAAAATAATGCAATCGAGTCGTACCAGTTTCTTTATCCTCTGGGTAAGCACGAAATTCATTAATAAAATGTGTAAATATTTGTTATATTATAAAGAATAGTCATAAAGTTAGGTTAAGTCGGTGACTGATCATTATTTGCTCCGCCATTAGAGAATAACCTAACAGAAGCGCCACTTCGTGTCTTTTTGCAGGTCTGGCAACTTCCAACCTCCCCACAACATGGCCGACACGCCCAAGAACACCAAAAAGACGCAAAATGACGCTATTGTTAGGTTATTATATGCTAATGTCCAATCTAACCTAATTTTCTGAATAAACTTGTAATTTACCTGTTTTACTGCTTTTCGTAGCTTGAATGATCAACGCGTCTATACCCCCACCTCGAATATCCGGACCATCTTCCTCGGGCTTCTTCAACAGCAAATATTTGGTGACTTCCGTCTCCTCCATCAAATCCATCTCGCCATCTTCATCCTTCTCAACATCTTCAGATTTCGGCGGAGTGTTGACCAGTAAATCTGGCAATGGTTCCGCAGGCGTTTTAATTTCCGGCACGCTAATACTCTTCGGTGTTGTTGGCGGCGATTTGCAGTAACTGTTTCGTGCTTTCCGAGGTGGTAATGCTGGTGGTAAACCAGCACTTTGTGGTGTTGGAGGTAATTTTGGACTTTTCATTGGTGATGACGATGAGATAGGACTAGACGCGAAACGAATCATTTGAAATATGTCGCGAATCGAATCGAATTGAATGGAAATACTTTACCTGGAATCACCCGATGGATGTGCAATGGTAAGAGCGTGCATTTGCGTGTGTGATGTCCGACTAGCATTACTATTTGTAAACGAACACGATTGTGTTGTTGGAAGCCCGGGCGTTGGCGATGGCGTCCATGATGTGTGCACATGTACCGAATGCCGCATGAATTCCTGATCGTTGGAGTGCGAACAATTACCGAACATCTCCATATATGCCATAACTGCAATTTAGATGCCAGGTAAGAATGAATATGTTGCATCATGTATCTCTCATTGCGAAATAACGAAAAAAGCGTTATGTACATCTGCATACTTAATATCAATTTTAAAAATAACACGCTAGAACTAGCAGAGAGAAAAATGGTTTTATTTAAAAACGAGAAAAGCCCAATTTTGCTTAAAATCAGAAAAAAGGTAGCGGTTTTCATGTGCGGCCCACTTACCGGAGTAAGCCACTGATTGGAACACTATGGAACAAACATTTCAACATTACAATTTACAATACATAACAATTTCATTGACAAACAGCTTCTTATTATTGGTAATTACATTAAAATTTAACTTACTGTGCTTTTTCTTCGGTGGCAACGGAGGAGGCTTCCCATTGTCTTGACTGATGCTACTAGAAATGCTTGTGCTTGTTGACAAACTTTGTTGCGATTGATGCCTCTGACATGTTAGTATTACTTCGCCACCTAGAAAAGAAGTTATGGAATTTTTAATAGGGAAACATGCTTGACCTTCAACAAGCGAAGGTACGCCGGTTTGCACAGGTGCAAAAAAACATGGTTTACACCGGGTGAAATCAGATTCCCGGCATAACCTTAAAATTTAGAATTATTTGAATCTTATGAATCTTATTGGTGAATAACACGGCCATCCAACGGTTGCACCGAATGCACCAGATTGGTGCATTTAGTTTGGTTTGGAACTACTCAGAGTAGTTCCGACCTGCTCAAAGTACTTCCGAAATACTCCGAGTAGTTAGAGCGTCATAAAATGTATGCGAATTTAGTGCATTCGGTGCATAAACGAGTGCACCCGGTGCAAAAAAAGGCCTTTAATCGTTCTTTACTGACCTAGGTGACAGTCAGGTACGTTATCATAGGGAGATGGCTGTCTTTCCGGTTTCCGTCTAGTTTTCAATGGAATGGCTGGCGGTAGATTATCATCGAGCACCATCCCATCGACAACATCACCCAATTGAAGAATCAGACTGTTCTTGCTGTTTGAAACTGTCGACGTTGAACTGCTCGTTGTTGTAGAACTCTCAATGACGTGACTTAAATTTTGAATGATACTTTCCGACTTTACCATCTCAACGGAAGACGATGTCACCGATGACGATTTCATTGTGCTCCAATGTGTGCTTTGTTGCGAACTGCGCTTCGAACAACTGGAATTCCTTTGCGATTGTGATTCAATCGAAACAATACCCGAATCGGTATTCGACAAACGATTGTATTGAAAGTGATTAACGTGATGCTCACTATTTGTATGATTTGCTAATGTTACGTAGGAGTTGTCTATTGTATCGTCCCAATTACAATTGCCATTTGAACCATAACAATTGCCATCTGCCAAGCCACAGGACAATTGACGAGGTAAGTATAATTTGCAACAATAAATCGTTATTATTAAGATAATCAAGATAATGTAGGGATGGCAAGCCGGTTTTGCAAGGGATTCGCAACGTGTGCAAACAGATTTCAGCCATAACCTGAAAATTTATGCATCCGGTGCAAATGCCATCCCTAGAATAATCAGACATTTTTCAAAGAATTGTTCTTGAGGACATTTTTAATAACCAAAGGAGTAATTTGCAATAATATATCGTTATTATTAAGCTAAATTCAAGATAATCTAGGGATGGCAAGTCGGTTTGCATTGGATTTGCAACGTGTGCAAACAGATTCCAGCCATAACCTGAAAATTTATGCACCCAGTGCAAATGCCATCCGTAGAATAATCAGACATTTTTCGAAAAAGAGTTCTTCTTGAGGATACTTTTAATCACCTACCTTCAATATCTGGTATATCATTTTCTAATGCTGTATCACTATCATCTACATTTTGGTCCATTAAAGCTGATATCTCCTCTTCTTCTCTGGATTGATTCAAAACTGAATCCATGCTGCCGCCACTAGCCGACAATAACGAACTGGAATCCTCCGGTGAACGTGAATGCAATGAAACACGTTCAAGACTAGAATTGAATATGATTGAATGATCGAAATCCAACTGTTGATTGATGCGATGTTTCATCTTTGGTGGTAAGGGCGGCGGTGTCATGCTACTCCCAATCAGATTGTCAGACATTGGTGGTAACGGTGGCTTTGGCGGTGCAGTCGAATCACACAATATCGACTCCGAACTATGACTACTGCGAACCATACCCGAATTACATGAGGTTTGCTCTAATATTTCACGCTCTCTTGGTGTTAATGGTATATCGGGTAGGGAATTTCGTTGCGTCGTCAGATCAGCGTTGACGTTCGCATACGAATTTCGCGATTGTCCTTTATGCATCACATTCTGGTGCAACATTCTCTCCTGACACAATTTAATTAGATCCTTCACCGCGTCCTCAACTAATTGGACCACTTCGATCACGGTTTTCTCCTCCAACGACGAGGCGTCGATAAGGGCGTCATCGCATAATTTTATCAAACGTGCAACGCTTTGGTACATACGATGCGTTGCTGATCGTATACTTGTACTTGATTCATCCCCCATCGAAGACTTTACGAGGAGATTTATGTGCCAAACCGTATCTAATACGATGGTCCCATTTCCTGGTAACATTTCCAGTTTGTTTTTTGATATGACGTCACAGAAGTGCTTGAGGGTAACTTGTATCTAAAAGATTTAACCATTTAAGGGGCTACTACTAACTAGGAATTGATGCAGGAGTACCTGTTTAGCGAGTCCATCAAATTCTTGCGTCGGTCCTTTATCCTTGTGACCATCCATATTATCTAATAAGATTTCCTGTTTGATGGGTCTTCCTCCTTTAGGACTCTGGGAACGTATGCCGATACCAGTTGGGCTGCGCATTTGGGAAATCTTTTCGAGAAATTCGTCTTTAAATGACCTGGCACGTCTCGCCAGTTTCGTGCTTTTAAAAGACGGCTTATGACCACCCGGTCCTGATCCTGCCAGCGGTGACGGGCTGCCACTTTCACATTCTGCAATAACTTCCATCATTTTAGATATATCTCTAATTATAAACTGACGCAAACCAAACATATTGATATTGGTATAATCTATACATTTTTGAACAAACAATGTACAACTACAACATGAACATAGGTAAGTCACAAACTGTCTGAACAAATTCCTACATTTAACGGTTATCAACTGATAAATAAATACGATAATAACGAGTCTTGAACCCATTCCAATGTTGTTTTTTTTTATGTGAATCAATAAGTAATAAGCACTTATCGAAATTGTAAATAAGTGAATCGTTCGCAGTTGCGAATATTCGGAAATCCCAGTTTTTCGAGATTTTGATGGTTCTCAGTGCGAATAATTCGTCTGATTTTTTTTCCATTTATTCTTAAGGCAAAGTTAACAGAAGTCAAGTGATACTATTAACTATATACTATTAACTTTTTAAAACGAAATGATTTCAACTTTTTCCGGTCGCTGTCAAAATGTCGCGAAACTTCTGAATGAATATTTTCCATTTTCGGACATTTTGACAGCAACCGGAAAAAGTTGAAATCATTCTCCGACTTTTTACGAATATTTGCAACTTTTGACTTGACTTGACTTCTGTCAACTTCTGCGTAAGAATTTAATGGAAAAAAAATCGGGACGATTTATTTGCGCTGAGAACCATCAAAATCGTGAAAACTGCGATTTCCGAATATTCGCAACTGGGAACAAGAAACAAAAAAATTTAAAAGTAAAAAAAAATCTTTAATAAAATAAATCCGGTCCTGTCCTACAGTCGACTAAATCAAGTAAATCATCACAAATATAGGTAAGAATGCAACTTACACCACTCGTAATACTATAAACTTGTTAATTTCACTCCGAATTGATAAATATGAGTTCTAATTTCGAAATGAAACCAAACCATGAAACGAAACATTCCATTTTGTTTGTATTTTTGTTGTAATGTGACTTAAGTCACTAAAGTTGACTGAGAACGGTGAAGGAACTCAGAAGCACGGAAGCAACAAGAAGCAACTTATGAATATTTAACTAACACCACTTGTGATTATAGACTGACGAGACGAGACTGACTGAATGAAGTAAAGAGTAACTGAGTAAGTAAAGCACAAGGACTGGAACCACAAGCGATAATTCTGAATACGCTTAAGCAACAGCCAATAGAATAGGACTACTTAAGCTAGACGACGACGACGACTACGCGACAAAGTCGACGATAAAGAGTGGGGTACACGAATGAAAAAGGAATGAGTAATATAATGCAACATTTGTTTACTCACCACGACGCAACATGCTAAGAAAAAACACTTGTTCCAAAATGAATCCAAATTAAGCAATTTTTTCTACACCTATTTAGTTATATGGTGATTATTAGCATTTTTTGAGTGATTAATGGTACCTATAAATCACTATCGGGATTAATGGATTTTCATAAATCACTGCAATTTAATAACATTGATTGCGTATATTCGTAGATCATTTAAAATTCAAGAAGATTTAACCAATTTGAAGTGACCGATCCAACTTAGGTATCTATATGATCTAAGATCTCGAAAGAACCCGAAGAATTCCGACCATAGCGGTATGGGTATCGCCCGCCATATTGTTTCAGTTGTCAGTTAGTGCTCGTGCAATGTGTAGAAAAAGCATAAGTAGTATTATATTCACGATTATGGCCATTGCTCACTCAAATGAATTGCGCCACTCGTCTAGCGGCTCGTGGCCTCAAACAACATCTTCGTGAACAATGGCTATCATAATCGCTCATATAATAATATACTATTAAAGGAAGATACGAAAATATCTATTTCTAGGAATTTTTAGGAATGCAACATGCAACAACTTCTGTAACTGTTTTTTTTTTTAGTTCCCTATTTACAAAAGTTGATAGGAAAGCATTATGAACTAGGTCTCGGCATCTCGGATATGAGAAGATACCTAATAATAATAATAATAATAGGTTCGTTCCTACAAAGCAGCGAACTAGTTCCGAATAGTCCAATGCATGAGCGGTTTTAAAAAAGCGTTGCGTACACGTATCTCAAACCCAACGCCAACTTGGAATCAGCTGTTCCAACATTCCAACAATTCTCACGCCAACTTGGAATCAGCTGTTCCAACATTCCAACAATTCTCAAACTATGAACAGTTTGCTGAACTGTCAAATCCAGTCCTTGGTCCAGCGATATAGACCAATCCAAATAACTGTCATTATGCCCACCACTCCCACTCTAAAAACCACCACAGCCGTTTTCCTGCATTTTAAACCAAAAATACAAGATGGCTTGGGAACTGTCTTGCTCGCTTTACTATTCCATTTGACAGTGCCCACCAAACCGCCAGTATGTAAACAGCTGTTTTGGAATGGTCTATTCTGTGTCCAGAAACTCGCATAACCTCAAATATTTAAAGAACATAATTATGCCAAATCTCTGGTTGGTTAAACCGAGAAACTATGAAATGTGACTATTTAATTAACTAAATTAGTGAACATACTAAAAGATGCGCGACACAGTAAGTGATTTTGATCATTTTCATTGTAGTGATGAAGATTTGAAGAGATTTTTTTGATGAGGAACGAAATGAGAAATAGAATAAAAATGTGATCGGAAACGAAAGTATTATGTGATGTTATTGACGTTTTCAAGAATGTTTTGTTTTATATCACTTTCGTACTAGTTCGGACTTGACGTATGCGCAACTTCGGAATCGTCAGTTGGAATGAACCTTATAAAATGGAATATTTTATTTATGTATACAAACGCGTCATTCAATGTAATCAACATTGTAATGTTAATACGAACGACAACGACAACATGCACTTGAAGCATGCGAGCATACGGTAAGTAAACAAGAAACAGCCGCAAGCTCTGGTGAATTACAATGCCATGAAAATGAGAATGATGTGTTTGTTTATTTTGGCGTGATTACGTAATTGCGATCACATCAGCATCGCATCGTTGCGATTAGCATTAGTGATGTGTTAACAATGTTAACAGGTTGTTTGAGTTTGCTTGGTGAACTGTTAAAACCACATCAACGAGAAATAATAAACAAAAGTTGCGGAAGCATCAGTCTCCTCAAATTTTTGACTATAGGCAACCAGTAATACACTTGTAAGTTGCCTTTCTGCAGGAGGACACCGACAGCAATTTTACAAAACTGCAACTACAACGAATTCAGTCCAAAACTCGAAAGTCGGAAAAGTGTATTATGCATTTTTATGAAAAACTGTAATACTCAAAAATTTCCTATTTTAACAAAAAAATTCCCTTCTGAATACGAAAATGCCCAAAAAAGAGGAAATTCCCACGAGTTGCCAACACTGGCTCATACTAGTCAATAATTCAATATATAACACTAGCCAAAAAAAGTTAACTTCGACGGGGATCGAACCCGTATTCTAGGCCTTGCTCTAACCAATTGAGCTACGGAGAAGTTGCGATACCAACATATAAGTCTAATGCCCAGCATCGGCATTTTTAAACGAATTGTGTTCGAGTAGGACTTGATAGCAAACTATAAGTCTAATGCCCAGCATCGGCATTTTTAAACGAATTGTATTCGACTAGGACTTGATACCAACCTATAAGTCTAATGCACAGCATCGGCATTTGTAAATGACTAGGACTTTATGTCCACATGTCAAAATTTGGTACATCGAGTTAGAATCTGGAAAACATCAGGGCCAAGCGGCCAGATTCCAGCAATCTTGCAAAGGTTCTTGTGTTCGACTAGGACTTGATACCAACCTATAAGTCTAATACCCAGCATCGGCATTTTTAAACGAATTGTATTCGACTAGGACTTGATACCAACCTATAAGTCTAATGCACAGCATCGGCATTTTTAAATGAATTGTGTTCGACTAGGACTTTATGTCCAAATACTCCAAATGTCAAAATTTGGTACATCGAGTTAGAATCTGGAAAACATCAGGGCCAAGCGGCCAGATTCCAGCAATCTTGCAAAGGTTCTTGTATTCGACTAGGACTTGATACCAACATATAAGTCTAATGCCCAGCATCGGCATTTTTAAATGAATTGTGTTCGACTAGGACTTTATGTCCAAATGTCAAAATTTGGTACAGCGAGTTAGAATCTGGAACACATCAGGGCCAAGCGGCCAGATTCCAGCAATCTTGCAAAGGTTCTTACATTTTATCAAATTCCAATTTTTTTACGCAATTCAGAAACATAGTATGTTTCAAAAGTAAGGGGGGGAAAAGAAACTTAGAATTTGCTAAGAACCTTTCAAAATTGGTCAAAATCTGAATAAGAAATTTTTTTTAACATTTATAAAGTTTTGCATCTAGAAATTCTGGTTGGCGTTGACAATAATTTAAACAAAATAACAAATTTTATGATTTATTTCACTTCAATTCGGCATATTCCGGCAATGTCAATTTTTCTAAAAATTGACCAAATAAAATTGTATACAATCATTTTTACGAATTTTACCAATTTCACAACGCCGATATATTAAAAGCTTTGAAACAAGCATTTTCTTGAGTAGGCAAGTAACGTTTGAAGTCGCGTTATAAATTTGTCTTAGAATGGGAGACATAAGTTCAAACTCGAAAAATTCTCTCGAAGGAAGTGAGGACATCAATTCATCCCATGAGGATGCAGCTAAAGCTTCCATACAAATATTGAAAGAGACAGCCGAATTAGCGGACATAACCAAGATCGATAAACTAAATCCGGGAGAGCGCCATTCACAAGATTCCGAAATGAAGATCGAAATTACCGATGAGAATAGACGAGGTAGTACGATCATTGAGACCGTTTACGAAAATGCCGGCATTGACAAGACCATCTCGTCAGTGACACCATTGAAGATAGGCAACGTCGAACCGAAAAAGTCAACCGAAATCAGCAACACTCAAATGAGCGCCGCATCGGGACGCATGAACAAACTGCGCGATCATTCGAGTAACATATTTCCGGCTGGTACTATGGGTTGCAAGGAGAACGATTCCCTGATACCGAGTCCGAGGAGGTTCCTGGATGCTGTGGAGGCTTCGCAGGATAGTATTGGGCATATTGAAAATACGCCAAGAAAGATGATTGTACGGAACGATCATGGAAGGAACCCGGTGTTGGGGACTGGATTGGAGGAGGATGACAAAACCAAACGTGGTAATCAAAAATCGAGACCCACTCACGCAATATATGCAGTTTAGGGTATTCCCCTATTTCCTACCGAATAAAACCAAGTACGTATTGGGTTTTTTTTTCCTATTAACCCCAAAGGAGACCAACCATGGCGGACCACCCTAAACTGCATCATATTATAGCGCCAACGGACTTTGAGGACTGTTATCAAAATCTCAGAAGTTTCTTCATCTTTTATCTTTCAGTATCTGGTGAAGGATACGAAACGAAAACCACTGCTGGAAGCACAACACGAATACCACCTGGTGGTTATTCGCATGGTCTGTGGTAATACCTTCCCATAGATATCTAAATTATGATAATAATCATGTATAAATTAATATAAAAGTAAGTGAATTGCTACATGGACATTTAACCAAATTTACTATGATAATGAGGAAATGTTGACTACCTATACCTAACCTCTAACCTTGATCTTCTTCAATTGTAGAAATAGATAATAATTGCAGCGTCTTCCAACGATGATGATATTTCATTTTGCGCCAAGCATAATTTTTCTTGGCATCGTTAGTTTGCTGCTGGTGCAGCTTGTATTTTCGCGTCTTGTTCGAAGGTTCCCCAATGACATCGTCTACTAGCGCCACAGGGACGACGTCGGGCATTGCACTTGTGTTTTCTTTTCAGCTAAATGCGTGTACATTTTACACTGGGTGTTGCTCCACAGTGGCCAAGACAATCATCACATTTGGTGTCAGGTGTGTAATAACTTTCCGATAGCAATAATTCGGAAGTTCCGAGTATGTAAACAAAAATTACAAATTGTCAAGAAGTTTTAGAGTTTGCAACACGTCGGGCATTGCACTTGTGTTTTCTTTTCAGCTAACTGTGCTAAATGCGTGTATATTTTACACTGGGTGTTGCTCCACAGTGGCCAAGACAATCATCACATTTGGTGTCAGGTGTGTAATATCTTTCCGATAGCAATGATTCAAAAATGCCGAGTATGTATGTAAACAAAAATTACAAATTGTGTCAGAATTTGCAACACTTAGTCTCATCTTCATCCCACTCCAGCAAGTCAGCACAAAACCATAGAAGTATTACTGTCACGTCTCTATAGGTTGTTAATGTGTGTTGAGCATACAAGTACAGTTGTTGAAACGGCACAAGGAAAAAGCACGCACGAACTAAGCTAAGTATATAAATACACTATGCTTTTAGGCTTTATAGATATTGTGACGGAACGTTTGCGGCTCATTCGAAAAATTCCTTCTGGAATTGCAATGCATTACACTGCACCACACACTTCGCATGCACGAGGTTGAAATGACGCACGAGGAGCGCATCCAATAAGTTCGTTTTTGTCCAGACGCCACAAACAAAAATTGATTAAAAACAAGACGCAAGAATGTTGCACACGTTACTCAAGACGACGGCGACTGACGACGATAAAGAAAAGTCATTCCCCAGGCAGCAGGCATGTTTATTAATCACATCAGTATTATCACAGTAATTAAGACCTTTCCACATTTACCAAAATATTCAGTTACAAATTGTTTTGCCGAATACGTTCTAATTTTCAATTGTGATGAGAATTTTGAACGAATTTGTGACCGATTAAAATAGACTTTACAACAACTAAATTATTGTCTTGTCGTGATAAATAATAACTTAATAACACTTTTAGTAATTTTTTCACTAACAAAATGCTTTCTGATTATTGGAAATCTTTCTTTGCACATTGCGTAAACGGCGTGAAGTTGTGTATGAAAAGTTGAAAACCGCAGAAACAAAAATATTGAAATCATCAGTGAAAATATATCGGTAGAAAGGAGGATGTGAAACTATCAGCCGAATCATTGCCAAAAAAAAAAAACTAAAATCACCAAAAGCAAAAATTCAAAGTTTTATGTGGAAAATATGTGTGACTCAAATTAAATAAGTAGATATAGAAGAAAATAACTAAAATCTAAAATTACCGAGTCCCAAATCGAAATCTATGCATTGGACAAGCTAAAGAGTAAAGCATTAAAAGTAGAAATATACAGAGCGTTTATTTTACCATCGAACATAGCATGTAGCGTAAAGCAATGTTCGCAGCTAAAATATACGAATCAACTTCATGGCAGCTCATTTTCATGATCATATCGTTACTGTGAGTTGTCAATTTGCATTGATGGTTCACAAATTCTTTACCAATCGTATCTCGATTCAACACTGTTTACAATAATCATCAAAATAGCTCTCACTGACTTGTCATCGTGGTGTGTCCTCGTCCGTTACACATCCCCACTCTCACTCTCCGTCCGTCGGTGGGTCTTTAGCGATACAAAATACAAATCACAACTCCAATAAGTCTGAGTCGTTTATTTTAGCTGTGAACATAGCACAAGAGCTTTGTACGTCGGTAAAATAAACGCACGGTATGTATATGTTGTTGTTTTTCTTATGACAATTACGATTGCATGAAGGACAAGATGATGCTATATATTCGTATTAAAAAAAAACTAAAAGCAAAACATAATGCAAAACAAAACAAAACAAAGAAGACAAAGGATATTCAATTATCCAAGTTAATTTTAAAATTACAATGACAATTTTTTTTAATTACAATAATAATAAAATCACGTTATATTTTTAATTGTCGTCTAGACTCAAATTAAACAATGAAATAGGTTAATATTAAAATGAACTCAGAAACTTTTTAACTTTTTTATTTTTTTCCTATGTAAAATTGAAAATATAGATAGATAAATAAAATAATATAAATAAATGTACTAGATTTAGGGAAATTTGTATATTTCGTGAAATAGTTGGCAGCGCTTCTAGGAGTGACAAAATTACAGTTATCTATATATGTGTCAATGTGACCATTTTCGCTTGTCACCTCACACCCTCCCTCTATGGCTGTGTTCCAATACGTCGTGTGTGTGTGGCTTTTAAGCGCCTGAAACATGTTCGTTCGTGTAAGCCAGAGCGCTTATAGCGTCTAAGCGTCCAAACCGAACACTTTCTTTCGTTGTATTCGCGTTGGACGCTTGGATGCTTTTCGCGCTCGCGCTTAAAACACTATTTTTGGTTGTTCGCTTTCTGAGCGCTCAACATGTTTCACGCGCTTATAAGCGCCTAAGCGTCCAACGGCGAATCCACCCTGAATTTTATACAAAAACAGTTTAGTTTGGTTCGAGATGAACCAAGTCCAAGAAATCCACTGTACGCACCAGCGGTCAGCCACTAGCATCAGCATGTGCAAGAGAAAATTTGCTGTCGCAAAAATCAATAAATTCGATGCTCAAAAGTACACTGAATATTCACGAAAATTCGCAGATTTTGTGGTTTGGGTTTTTCGATTTCGTGTTTGTGTTTTGTGTTTTCGAAGCAAAAGAAGCGAGCCCATGTACAAGAAAGAGTGTATGAAATAATAGCTTTTCGAGTTGACGGTTGTAATTTACTGTTCGTCTAGCAAGCGTTTCACACTGCAAGTTGAATTCCATGGTTGAATTTGTAAAGTTTGACAGCCATACTGCAGTATAAAAATTAAATTTTGTCGTCGCGGATAAAGTATAGTATTCAATTCGCGCATAATGCAGGCAATTTATTATACGCTCGGGCTTTATTACACTCGGCTCGCTTCGCTTCGCCTCGTTACGTAAACTTGCCCTCGCGTATAATAGCCTGCATTATGGGCTCATTGAATAATATACTATTATCACCCTTTATTCATTTTTATAACCAATATAACAAAGAAAATAGTAAAATATTTACATAATTTATTGACAACATAACCTAATGTTAAATAACACGTGTACTAATATTTTGTATGCGTCGTTATGATTTCCAAATTCATTTCCAACTCGTACGTGTTTATTTTAATATTTGAATTTACATTCTTCAAAAAAAGTTTGCATTGTTTTGTTGGATTGTTGAAAGCCATTGCTATGTAAGACGCAAAAACGCGTTGAATTTTCTACTAATCAGTTAATTCATATATCAACTCATTAACATTACATAGGTAATTTGCCTAAAGGTTTAAAATAAATCAATATGTATCTAAAATGTATGTTAAAGCGTCGTGTCGTGTATAATCTTCAGTTTTTCCTTTTCGTTCCAAATTTCTCCTTTATTTCTATTTATTAATTTATCAATTTATGCGCCGTTTATGGCATTACTATTGATAGATTTTATCATTTTTCGGACAGATATTTAAATAAATATTTAATTGGGATAAACAAACTACACTTGGCCAAGCCAAGCGTTCTTTGGAATTATATAAAAATTGAATATATTTTTCAAGAAAAATGTCTAAACTATATGCGCAGTTATGAATGGAATCCAATTTTTCATTCAATAAATCTACGTAAATTAATTTAAAAATCGGTGCCTTAAATTCGCACCTCATAACTTTCCAACCGCATACATAAACTATAATTTCCAAGAAAGTAATTCTGATCGGAAAGTGGAAATTGTACAGAAATTTAGTCGTAATCAATGTCATTTCCACTTTATGATCAGAATTACTTCCAGTGCATTTCGTTTATTTTTATTTTCGAATTAGAGGAAAGAAAAAGGAGAATATAAATTATGTCAAATTTCGTGTGCATATCGATAAAAATCCCCCTATTAGTGAAGGCCTTGCTTTAATTCTGGGGATGTTCTAGTTCGACATGAAGAAAAAGAACTTTTCGTTAGACATCGAAAGAAATGACATTGAATTTACTGGGGATTAAAAACCACTGAAACTCATCAGTGAATAGAATTTTTTGCTTATTTCTAATCCTTTTTTTACATTTTTATTTTTTACGGACAAGATCAGTAATGGATATATGGAAGAAACCTGATGAAAGAAAGTAAAAAATTAAGGTAAATTGGCAATTTTCATCACTGAACCAGAATTAAAATTAGTAAAAACGAAATGGAAATAAATTAAATTGGAACTATGCTGTTGTTGTAGTTGCAAGTACGTGCAACAAACTGTATCTTCATTGGCTTGCTTGGTATTTGGTGTAATTTATTTATGTTTCGCGCAATCTTCTTCGCATCAACACGTCAGCGTAAATTGAAATTACTCCCGGGGATGAATATCGACGTCTACTCTGCACACACAACATTTGACACTGCTGCCAAGAGACAACTAAGCAAAATTAACATCTGGCTTAATCGTGCTGATTAATTTTAAATCTAGATTACATTTGCCATTTGCTGAGCATTTGAAAAGGCGGGTGAAAATGTGACAAATCTCCGAAAATGTATTCTCACTCTGTCACATACTTCAAGAGTCCCATACTAAAATAATTCAAAAGTCTTTGCCTCTGTAGGCACAGGTGGCAGATCGTAAGTAAGTTTGATAATCGTAAGGTCATAAGTTCGATCCCCACCATGGGCATACTTAAATGGTCTTTAGTAAAGAGAAAGAAAAATTATGCAAGAGAACGCATTCACAATAATAATAAAATCAATCTAATTATGTCTATGGCTATAAAGTGAATATGTAGGACAGTAGAACAAGGTACTCGTAATTGCTATATCAAAAATCACATGACCATCTGCCTCAACAGGGGACCATTTTTTATTTTATTTGTTCCAAATTGCTTTCACAGCTATAATAATGAAATGTGCAATGAAATGCAATTTCATGGTGTGATAAAACCGCATAAAACCAATCAAAACCTATTCAATCAGAATCAGGAAATAAAAAATACATTTGAGATACCAAAACGAATGAAACTAGACCAGCATGTTGATATTGGTACTATTGGTAGCGGGAAGTAAGGGTAATGAAAATTATTTCTTTGTATTAAGATTTCCAAAATCGTCCAAAAATTTCAGAAATCCCATACATCATTTCGTTGCAAGTGTACGGCAGTCACTTCTGTGGCGGTTCAATTTTAGATGAGACCCACGTCTTGACAGCTGTTCATTGCATATATGAAGTGTGAGTTATTTCCTTTTTTATATTTTATTTACCTGTAACAAAAAAATTAAAAATTTTGTTGTTATTTTTGTTTTCTTACTAAGGAGTCTTCTCCCATTACAATTCAATACGGAATCAGCGAATTACAAGATTCCCACAATAACATCGAAGTCACCAAGAGGGGGTAACCATACAGTCAAAACGGCAACATCGTTGTCATAACTACACCAGTAGGTACTTTTATATTTTGTTATTTTTCTTATATTTGTTTATTTCTATTACTTGGCTGAACGAATCCAATTCAGTGAATTCGCTCAACGAAACCAACCCGAACATGACGGACCAACTCCAGAGGAAGCAGCTGCCCTTGTAGCTGGAAGGGGCTTGGAGCTCGAAATGTAACAAACATTTGTTTCAACGAAAAGTGTTACTGTTTTTAGAAAGAGGGGATAAAAACATCGATATTTGTGTTTTTTGTACCGATAAGGGGCAGTTGCTTGAACGATTCGTAATAAATATTATTTTGTATTTCTCATACCACTTCTTTGAACAATTTTTATTATCGCTTTTTTTTAATATTTGTACTTTCCTGGTACTTTCCAATATGTTTTGACTCTAGTGACAGTAATGGCTATCAATTTTACCCAACGAACTTCCACTAGCTGCATTGATACAGCTCCAGTACAACTCAAAGTTTCTATACAGCTCCTTGGATCAAATCGAAAGCCACAATTTTTGCACTGTTTAGAAAAGTAGTCCTCCGGCTGGGATCGAACAGCAGCAACCACGGCAGCAACCACGGCATTCCAGACCATTATACATTTAACGTTTCCTGTCATTAAATGTGAGATTTAGATTATAATCAGACAATATATAATAATATTTTTATGAATAGTTTAATAACCTACATTAATATTTAATAAATCTGAAATAATTTTTACTTTTCTATTCAATCTGATTTGTCAGAACAGATCTGACAAATCTGCTGATCATCCACTTACTTCAGCTGGCAACACTGGTACTGGTGGATATACAAACCAAACAGGAAATGGTTTAGAAGTTTAGACTTTAGTTTCAATAAATTTTGAAAATTCTACAAAACCATATGTTCATAATTTGTGGCAGCAAAGCAAATCTACATGAAAATTAATTAACGAATTCAAACATTTTTCAAATTTTGCATGTTGCAATTCAGATCAATTTGTGAATGTGCTGATATTGAGATTGATATAACATTTTAGTGGATATGATTTTATGAAATAATCCTCGTCCTCAGTTGCAAATATTCGGAAGAAACATCCGACCGAATATTCGGACAATTTGACAGCAACCGCAATCTGTTTTTATTGTTTATTGGGTGTACTACAGAACTACAGTTATTAATTCATGTTGTAGTGCAATGAAAATATATGATATTGTAGATACGGGCTTATTTCTATTGGTAATTTTCGGCCAAACCAAAACAAAGCCAAAAGAAGACATTTGTAAAAACAACACCCCAAGTTATAAAACTGTATGAAACGAATTCAAAACATGTATTTGTTATATATCATTTTCCACTCAATAAACTGTCACAATTTTTAAACAACAATCTGGAACTTCCAGCTGACGTCGCCAAGCGGCCATAATTGATTACGGACAGCTAATCATGGGGAGATTCGGATTCGACAATTTTTTCATTACTTTGCATGACGCTCCTCGCATTTTGTCGGATTTTTCTTATTTTTCTGTTCCTTTGGTGTTTCAGTATTAAGTTTCGGAATAAGTTAAGTTTATAGTTAATTATAGTTTCATCTACCAACATTTTTGACCGATTACATATCTTTCCTTACCATATACATTCGGTGTGGTCGGAAAGTAAAAATACTGTGCGGGACACCGCACAACTTTCCGATACTTAGTGTACCTATATGACGAAATTAGTCGCAGAAGCAAAAAAACGATGGAAGGGATTTACCCTTTGGCACTATCGTGCCAAAGGGCCAATCCCTTCCAGCGTCTTTTTGTCTCTGCCACTAATTCCGCCATATAGGCACACTAACGATCGGAATGTTGTGCCGTATCCAGCATGGAAATTGTTGCCATATTGCATCTAAGTATTAAAACAAAATTAAAAAATTAAAAATTCAATTATACCTTCATATCCTTTATACAACGTTTCATTCGTCAATATTGAGTGTCTATGAATCCAGAAATATACGACCTAATAGCACATTGTAATAGGTATTAAATTGTAGAGAATTGGTATTTCTAAAATATCTTATTCTTTTCTCATTGATATGCAAATTTATGTATTGACATGCTTAGACTGTAAACATGTGTTCCTTGAGCTTGGAGTCACAGTCACACTCTAAGCCTTGAAATTTTGGAAATTAATATCTGACAAACTATGCATACCATGAAAAAATGTTACAGGAATTCAAATGTAAAGAATTTGAGACGCTAACTGAATATATTTTTGCTTCTGCCTAGATGAGTAGAAGTACGAGTAGACTGCGGATTCCAGCGCCGCCTGCAGATGGACGTTTACATGGCATGTAAAGCGTACCCCTTCCCGTAAGGCTTATGCATCTAGTCTTACAATGCTGAAAAAAGATGACGTCGTTATGTAAGTTCAAACGTAATACAGGGTGATGCGAAAAATTAGAATAATATTTATTCCAATAAAAAAACATGATTTAAAAAATAAAAAATATTTATACAATATTCAGTATTAAAAACATTAAATTGTTTAATTAAAAAAATACAGGGTGATGCGATAAATTAGAATAAAATTTATTCCAATAAAAACATGATTTAATAAATAAAATAAAAAATATTTATTTAATATTCATTATTAAAAAAACATTAAATTGTTATAAACACGTACTATTAGATCTAAATTCATTATCGACTCTATTGTCCACTCGACATTGTCTTTTTTCGAATTTCAAACTTTCGTTGCACATTTGTTGAAACTGGCTATTGTCGTATATGCAGGCTTGGTATATGCAGCACACAGTTCCATTCGAATAAACGCTCGACCCTCGTAATCAATGATTTTTCTTAGCAAATCAATGCATTTGTTTTTATTCTATGAACAGCCTGACATCCCCAACTATGCACGTTCTGGCGTATAAACGATAAGTTATAATGTTCCTTGGCGTCGAATACTTGACAATACTGAAGTCGGGTGATTTTACGTAATTA
>JARJEB010006130.1:0-27488 GCA_030264535.1 Liometoxenus newtonarum
TTATACTTTAAACTATAGAAACATAAAACTGATGATAAATGATTGGTAATACAGATGAACATGTTAGTCGCGTGAAGAAAAGAAGCACTATATGCATTCGAAAAAGAATCCAAACGCCTTGAACACACAAATATGTGTTTGTTATTCATGTATTGAATAAGTTATACAAATACCAACACGAGAAACACGTATATATGTATATATTAATATAGGTACCTACATTTAGAATCATTCCGTCCGAATAATAAGATATCTTCATATAGAACGCAGAGAGAGGTTTCACTTCTTTGAATGAGCCTAATCATTATTAAGTATTGTTGAGGTAATCTAATATATTGAGGTAGTTGGTAGCCTGTTTATAATAGTAGAATGGCTCACAACAGGGGGCGACACTTCCATGGGAGCTCTGCGTGGTTAGAGTCGAAGATCTACCCACGGACTCCTCATCACAGGAGAGAACAGGCATTCGAATTCGAATATGTAGCAATAGATAGATTTAACTAAGGGCAATCTTACAAAAAATATATTCAAATTAAACTCACACTTATACTCAGTGTTACTCGAGAAAAACTATACTGACCTTATTTGGACGTTCCTAAACTGTGTCCCTTTTTCAGTAATTTGTCTGATGTTTCACAACTTTTTATAAACTCTCAATATTTCTCCAAATTGTCGAAATTCTTCTTGAACACGAAAATATGATTCAACGTCATGAATATAATCATGATATAGTTGTTGATCTTGTTGATCTAAATAAAGTCCTGCGGATGATAAGAATATAATGAAAGATATGACTACATATAGTACAGATTCTGACTGATTCCGCGGACCTCGCAAAATCCGCAGGAATATTGCGTCCTGTCACTTCTTTCTACAGACTTATAAAATGTATGTACTTGATGCTCATCGTCTTCACGTTGTTTTTAATAATAATCTTGAGTCTTCTTCCCTTACACTTTATGGTGTTGCTGCTTATTGTCTCTTTGTAAGTACATTAACTAAAAGAATGAATAAACATTGTGCCATCATGAAACCGAACCACAAGCGAAACAACTTGATTTATCGGAGATCTGTGTATGGAAAAGTGTTTACGTTTACATTTTCGTCTTTTTCACGTCAATGTGTTTGTGTATATAATACCTCTTTCTACATATAAGGGTATATTTTATTTTTATTCGAGTATTTTACAGTCGACAACTTGTACTCTGTGGTGCTGGGTACACTATGGATATGTTTCACATGTAAGCACAAATGGTCGGTGAGGTGTTTTATTTAATTGCGCTTTATGGACGCGACAATTGAACCATCAACTCGTTTCAATCAGATATTATTTCAACGTTCTCTCGGCGTGACATGGCGATTGTGTATAAATTTCTCCTCTCTTTGGTGCTGGCTGGTTATTGGTTGGTATATTATATTGTCGCTCGCTTACATACACCGGAGCCAATTTTGCACGTCGTTTTCTATATACAATAAGACATTCCTTGTGTAATTCGATATTCAGTCACAGACGTTAATTAAATTCAACTTTAAAACATTTGTACGCACACTTATACATGTACATACAGTGCATTTTTAACGATCTCCCAGTGAGACTTACGCATCGTAAGAACTTTAGGTCGTGTTAACGGATCTTGCGCTTCATATTTTAAAGAGTAAAATATCAGGCCATATTAATTCGACGAGTAAGTTTTGGATGTTTTTATATAATTTTTTGTTATAATTGACAGTACTTACGTGGAGATTAATAAAAGATTTTCACATTAACCTATATACTCTGGCTAATCCACTCAATAGTACTATACGATTACAAATTGGAGCCCAACGTGGGGCACCAACAAAATTAAATTAACGCACCTACAGCTTACTCGTCCCTATGTTTTTTAACATATAATGTATATCATCTCAACCAGATGTCACCCTAGTATTACAGTAGTATTTTTAACACATTCTGATAGTTTATAATAGTAACATAATTCCCATTCCTTAAATTAATAAAGCTAATTGACCAAGTCGTCCACTCACAAGTCAGTTATATCCTAGCTCACAGAATTAAACTCAAATTATCTAAGTTGTCTAAGAGAAAGAATGTGTAGAGTGTCTATAAGTATATAGCATGTAAATCTCAATGGAAGATCGTTAAAAAATGCACTGTATATAAACGAAATGCGAAAACGTTTCGTTTTGAAATTATCATTTCCATTTTTGGCTTATTCTTATACTTTTAACATAAAACAAATTAAATTATTACAATTGTGATGAAATATTAAAATTAGGTCGTTTCAAAAATGATCTGCGAAGCAATTTTATTAAGATAAGTGTTGTTTTTATGAATTAAAAGTTAAAATTTATTTTTATTTAATTTATGAAAATGATAAAAAAATAATGGACCTGATTTTGCTCATTGTAATGCTTTAAATAATCAATTTTATAGGTTTGTAAACAATTATTTTTAACAATGGTTTTGTTATTTGTTTATGGTACTTACTGCATGGGTACAGACTCAATATGTTCACTTTATTATTTTTCTTTATTAGGCAAAATGAGGCAATATTTATAAAATGTGATGACTTTTTATATCGGACTGGACAATGGGCAATGAATTACGACTTAACTTGCCGCACTTGAAATAATACATTTGGAAGAAATAAATTTTCAATAAATAACATTCAACAAATTAAATTATTTAAAATAATAAAATATTATGGAAATATAATAGTTAGTTATTATAGTTATTAGAATAGTTTAATTATGGTACGGAGAAGGTGAAAAATGGTCAATGGTGACAATACCAATGCGATCCACTTTATAGATTAATGATAAAGTTGTAATTCGATTACACGGATTTTTATAGGACTATAACAATATTCCTTTTATTTTATTTCGATATCCAATAATCGATAATACAATAAAATATCAATGGATTGTTGTTTTTTAATTGCCTTTCTATATGTTTTCAGCCATTCAACCAGCTATAGTGTTCATTTAGTGTTCATTCATTTATTTTCGAGATGGAGATGAATCTCGAGATGTTTACATTAAGATAACTTATTTATGCTTATATATACAACTAATAACTACGAAAACGAAAAGGTTATCTATTTAAAGTTAAACGTAATTTAAATATCATGAGTCGACAAGTTTACCATTAGCCATTGTTGGATACGTTCCGTTTACATTATTGACAGTCTGTTAGATTAATTATTAATTGTGGCCGCGTCCTGCAAACACCAATATTAATTAACTGATTATGACTGACAGGTCAAAATAAAAATTTTCTTCCTTCAGTCAACAACAGCAGAGACGTGTGCGCACTGCGCACACATATTTAACAAACCATCATGCAATCAATGCACAAACGTGTCTCGTTAGTTTAATGCTTAAAAGGAGCAGCGAAGGGTAAAAAAATTACATCCTAGCAGGTAATTTCGCGAGCAATAAAGCCGGACCCGGCCTCCCGCTGAACGCACGTCAAATAATTCAAAAAGAAACCGACACGAAAACAAAAATCCGAATAAGAAACAAAAAAAAAACGAAAAACTATAAGCGAAAAGTGCTTTAAATATGTTTATCTATCCCTTCTTGACTTTGACTTAAACCAAAACGAAGAACTGCATCGTGAATAATGATACGGGAAGGATAGAAATAAACTTAAAAAAGATATACATATACACGGTTAAGCTGTCCTGCCAGAGTATAACTAACGAGTACGGCTCTGTAAATACACATCGACTAAATACCCAAACGATGCGGCTATTACATATTAACAAACCACTTTTGTGTATATTAACATTAAACCTGTCAGGAGAGACACTGTATAATTGGTTAGCCATAGAACCAGCAGGTAATAAACCATCTCTCATGATGGTAGTAACATACTACACTAACAAGTTGTATATTATAATGCGTCCTACTGGGTGTCTAAAAATAAATGCGTATCCAACATTTTACTTATACTTTAGAAGCATTTCCATAGAGCAACAAATAAACTTAGGAGGAGTTATTGGTAGTATGTAGTGAAACATGAAGATGGCGCTTCAAAATAAGTAGGTATCTATAATTTTTAATCTACTTGTAGTGCGCAGCATGAATGGAAAAACTTCCAGATTATAAAATTGTGTAAGAACTTGGAACACTCTGTAATCAATGTTGGTTGGTTGTGTGTGAGAGAGAGAGAGAGAGAGTAAAAAGTCGATCTGAGTTCGAGATTCGTAGCAGCATTGCAGGAACTTAACCATATCATGGGTTGGTGAAGATGAACCGTGTCTTTATTACACGCCCGCACACTTTTAAAGTTTAAACGTTTCCTCCTCGTCTCGCGCTGTCAATTTACATTTTCATGGCGATGTGCTGAGGAGACCGAGACCGCATGTGTGCCCATATTCAAGTGCATTAGCATAATAATTCAAAAAGATCATTTTGAATTTATATGCGCCTTTTTGTTTATACCAATTTACGAATGCACCAATTTGTTGTTTATGTTTTTCATTTTATATAATCAACCATCTTCAAACCAACTTGAATGAAAAATTTCAAATGCAAATTGATTGAAGTGCTCAAACTTCAATTATTTATTAAAAGAATAATTTGTATGAATTGTGTGATATAACTTAATCTTTTTCTTTCTTTCTTGGTGTCCCACTCGTTTATATACTGTTTCCATGATTGGAATCTGATTTAATCCATTTTGATAAATTCTTAAACTTAAGTTAAAAGTTCTTATAAATAAGTAAGTATCAAATCCCAAAATCCTGTATGTAATCCTACTATATGTGATCGTTTAAATGACCAACAAAAAGAAACTACTAAACTATGTCATAAATCACCAAAGTTAAATGCCCATATTAAGTTTCTTCATACAATGCTTGATAGAACTACACTACATTATATGGACTTTGATATACAGTGTGGTTTACATTTACTAAAATGTTGGCTTGCAAATTAATTCGGAAAACATTGCGTGTAAAAATATTTCAATTTTTGATTTTTGCAAGGTAAACGTAAAGTTTCTGTATACTTCAACAGAAACTTGTTTTATGGGAACAACCTGTATATGTCAATGTATCATGATGGGAGATAGGATAAGTTGTGCACAGCAAGAAGCAACTCTAATACCATTTTAGTAGTTGTTAGAACTGCCGCTGACCATCAGACATTGAGAAAACGCTTGCGTTATTCACTTTTCCACTTAAATCGGATAATGAATTTTAAAATGCATTGGAAACGTTTCATATTCAACGCAAACTCACTTTAATGTTAGAAATTTATCCATATGTAGGTACCGATATAACTACATTTATAGAATTTCAATATTCAAATAACCAATGAACCAACGACCCTTTTGAGTGGAGGAAATGAAAATAAATCGGTGCGTTAAATAATATAATACAACATATCAGAAGAAACCTTCTCTGAAAACGACAAGAAAATTTTTTGTATCTTCCATTTTCGCTGTAAGTCAATTTGGGAAGCAGAAAAATGAGAAAAACTGTTTTTACATGTAAAATCCTTATGTTCGATGGACCAAATCATAAATTGTTCATTGAGATTTTATAAGTTATTAAAATGTTGTCTTCATTTTTTTGGATCGTGGATCGTACAAGCGAGTTATACCATATCCATAAAGCAAGATAACTAATAAGCAATTTTCCGTTGTTGTTGTTTCCCATTGTTGAGTCTGACGTGAATCGTGTTTATTTATACTAATAGTCAGTCAGCAGGCGCGTATATGTGTATGCGTATATATAGGTACTATCGTTATAAGTAACGTCTCGCGGACGTACGCGGGAACATATTTACATACAATTATCATATTTTAAACTTGATTAAAAACTCTTCAAATCTTCTGACATCTTCATTCGTTTCTTTCTCGCCTCGTCTCGTCTCGTCATTCTCCCTGCGTTTTCTAAACTGCGCGGACACGAACAAAATCAACAACTTCAACTGCTTCAAGACAAAGTTAATACAACTGCATTAAATCTGTAATAGATAAAAGAAAACATGAAGAGATCGTAACAATATCTGTAATGTGTCAATATCAATTAATTAATTTATTTACTTAAGTATTTAACAAATCTCTTTTACCTTTAAGTTTTAATTAATAGAAATGCTTTTCAAATTTTTTCAAAGGATTTAAGTTTCGATAAACTTTTTTAATTTTTATGGCAACAGTCTAGCGTTTAAAAAGTTTAATAAACATGTTAGTTTTTGAATTCTCTAGAATCTAGAGAATTCAAAAACTAACATTTTTATTAAACTTATTAAACTTTTATTAAACTGAATTTTTGAAAAATTCAGTTTGGAGCATGCAAAAATCTTCTAAGTCTATAAAAGTACATTTAATGAAATCAGAAAGTTAACAACTTCAAGGAGGTGTTTAATAGTGATGGGTAAGTATAACTAAGTATTGGTTACTTTGTATTCGTTACTCGAAAGGATTCGATGTAACGAGTATTCATTTAAAAATGTTTTCGTTACTTTTGTAACGAAACAGATTAACAACTTTTTTTTTTGGTCATCGCGTTCTTGGATTTACTACTTGAGACTTGAGAACAAAAAAATTTCATTTAAGTGCCTAGGGCCTACGATAGGCATAATCCGGCCCTGGAAGTAACGATATGTGTAACGAATACTTTTTATGAGTACTGAGTCCGAAAGTAACGAATAGGTACAAGTACACGAAAGTAACGAAAAGTCCCATCACTAGTGTTTAGTTTAATATGTTAATATACATTACAGTGGTCTCAAACTCAAAATGCAAACGGGCCGAATGATAAATCCGATGGAGGGTGACGGGCTCGATAATTTTTACTAATAACTAAGAACAACCAAGATCAAACTTTTAAAAAGGAGTACTTAATGAGTGTTCCTGTGCTATGTAAAATTCCTTCGAAGGCCGTATGCGGCCCGCGGGCCGCCAGTTTGAGACCACTATAATATGCAATATCCAACAGCACTAAATTTGTCACTTGACTTTGACTCTTTTTCTTGTTTTCGTGTAGGTTAGTTAAGTACGTGTTTTCCTTCACGCCTATTACCAATATTCAATATAAAACGCTACAAATTGGTATTTGTATTGAGACGAAGTTTTTTTTCTAGAATATACGTAGGTATAAATAAAAAAACTAAGTTAAGAATAAATATGAGCCGGTTTAGTTTTTCTTTCATCGCTAATTATCGACTTGCAATATAATCTCGATTAAATAAAACCAAACTAAACCATAAAGACAACAAGCAACCGGTTCTTTTTTATAAGTAAATAGGTACATCATTTGGAGGCTCCACTTAGTCTACCTGTGGCAACAAATGATAAGGATGAGTCCAACAATCATCTTTTTCTTACTTGGATGAATCTTGTCTCGTTTTGTCCCATTTGTCCTTAAAAAAAACTTTTATCTTATTAAACGAAGACTTAATACTTACTTACATGGAGGGTTTCTAAAACGAAGGTGAAGCTTTCAGATTAAAATTTATCTATACACAAATTTGTTGGGTCTATAACTGCGCTGAACTGTACAGAAATGTCAACGAAAAAAAGAACAAACAAGGTGAATGTTTACGATTCACCGATTCAACTTGACCAGTTACGGTTTAATTTACTCGTGTTTGCCTATTAGGACCCTTACAAAACATTCACAACATTTTGAAACGCAACGAGATAAGATAAACTTTGCACCTGTATCGCCGTAACCAGTCAACAAATTTATGGTGATAAGAACATAAGAAATAATTAATATACTCTGCGCTCCTCTTACAGAGTTGTCATTAAAATTAAATTGAATTTTACTCTTTTGGCTCCTCCATCTGAGGAACGCTGAGTATACCTAAATATTGAATTACTGAGCGAAAGTTTTTTTATTAAGTACTACCGTTGACTGAATAATAGAAGAAGACTGGCAAGTATGCGGACGTAAGTGAAGCTCCAATGTACCTAGACTCAGCAGAGTGCGCTCCCTGAAACCTACCTAGACTTTTTGAGTATGAGTGGGGGCTAAATACCTAGCGGAGTAGTTTTCGAGTAGTTTAGCATGCATCGACAATTGTCACTTTAAAAGCTCAAATAACACGTGGTCTCCCGCTTTTCACGTTTCACCATATCAGCAGCAAGTCCAATCTGTAAATTCTGCTCAGTCAAAATATCTCTGACAATCGGTTTGCAATTTATTATTTGCTCCTAAATACATCTGCACAGTTGTAGATTGTAAATGAATTGGATTTATTATACCATATGCCGAAAGCGAAAGGTGCCTAATTAGCGCTCTTACTGTTAAGTATCGTTTTAGTGAAAAGCGCTTCAAAATTAGATATATATTATAAAACCATTAAAACGAACCTAATATTTTACGAACCGTTTAACTGCGACGGCAACTAAATTGAGTGTTCAAGATAATAAAACAAAACACAAGTCTGTGCGACCCTAGCGGGATTAACGAGAAGTTCCCGGAACGCGTAGTTTAAATGGATTTGATTGGGCAAGGTACGCGTTTGGCGCCACCATCGGTACTTATTTATCCCAATACCAAAAGCACACTCAATAATTTTCTTGTTCCATCACCAGCAACTTTAATTTGTTTGAATTAATTTTCGTATCTCTTTGACTTTTTATAAACACCCAGTATATTATAGATATGTGTGCCTTGTATACTGTTAACTTTTTCGTTTCATCTCCTCTTCATTTCCAGTTGCTCTAGTGCTAGTGGTTGATAATTTATATTTGAGTTGAGTATATTTTTTGAGGCTATTAAAATTATGTTCGAAAAAAAAAGATGTAACGCCTCTCATAAATCTATAAAAGTTTAATTTGGTTTGGGTATATTCCATTCTGAACTTTGAAACAAAAACCAGCAGAGGCGTCCTAAACATCCAAACAAAACCTTGCAATGCAAAAAAGTATCTTCTTTTGTAAAGATTTAGGTGATGTTTGAAGTTTGAAAACTCTTTAGAGAACAAATGCCTTTTGTTAGGAAATATTTGATTTCAAACATATTGCATCATTTTTTTTTGTTCTATGCCACAGTAGGGGGTTGAAACTGGGCCAACTAAAAGGGCATTTAAGTTCCAATTGATCGTAGGTGTTTTATTCTATTGAAAACCTTTCCATTTCCAATTTGCAATATCGTTTCCTAACAGAACCCTAGAAGTTTCTTTCGTTTAAAAGTTAAAAAAGAACATGTACCGCAAATTATTTATGACCGCGACCTGGCAAGCCGGAAAACAACAGGTAAAGACACCATTTCCAAAAGAGATCTTATGAGATGATATGGTTTGCCTTACAATTGTTTTACTAATGCACTCAAAACAAACCAATAACGGTGTAAGACCATTCGTCGCGGCCGTTTGGGCGCAGAGACAGTTTGACGAGGGTCTCTTCGGCGCAGGGACTATTGGGCGCGAGTAGTTTGGGCGCAGATCATTTTTGGCGCAATTATACAACTATTTAGAGAAATTCAGATTTATATAATAACGTTTAATTTCGGAGCATCAAATCTAGGAATAATATTTTCAATGTTTTATTATAAATATTATATACTTGCGCCAAAAATGACCTGCTCCCAAACTACTTGCGCCTATTAGCCCTTGCGCCGAAGAGTCCCGCGCCAAACATGCGTCTACGCGCCCTAACGGCCGCGCCAGTACTGCTGCGCCTGAGGGGCTGCTCCCAAATGTGCCATACCGAACCAACAATACTGTATATCGCGGCAGACCGCGGCTCGCGAACCGCATGCGGCTCTTTGCAAAGCGTTTACGGCTCTTTGAAAATTGGAGACTTGAGAGTTTTTTTTTTGGTCACCGCGTTCTCGGATAGATAGATATTACTACTTTGAGACTTGAGCGTTTTTTTTTTGGTCACGACGTATTCTCAGAGGATATAATTATATAATTTACTATTGAGAGAGCTTCTTTTTTTTGGTCACCAACAATAAACATTTCAAAATTTCAGTTAAGTAACTAAGTATTAAATTAAAATTGGCTCTCTGATATTTCCGTTTTCATGTTTTCTTCACAACTTGGCTCTTCTCACTGGAAAGTCTGCCGACTCATGACCTATAATCTATATCATTGCCCTGTGCAAGTAACATTATGAAATTTGAAATAACTGATAGTAATTAACGAAAAGCTAATAACCAGCTAAAAATTTCGAAGTTACAAAGAAAAGAATCCCTTAATTAAATAATATACTCATTTATGAATATGTATATAAAGCGAATAAATGCAAAGCGTATAGGACATGCATGCCATGGAATAAGCCAAGTAAAAACACAGCAAGACATTGGAAACTGGACTATAGGAAGTCAGTTAACAGTCATTATATCTTCTATTATGTAGACAGAGACACACAATCTTTTAGGTCGAGTCGTGTGTGCGCACTCGAGTATTGAGAGAACTCAAAACAGCCGAGTCGTATTGTCGGGCGCTCTAATCGCTTTTGAAATATTAATAATTTAATATGCTAATATGTATTGCTAATGTGTCATGTTGGATGGATAACGTATTAGAAAACCAGGTTCGCCCAGCATAAAATACACGAAACAGTTAGGTATTCATATATATGTACATGTTAATTAATTGCCTATCTATTCATATAATATTGCAATATCTATTTTGTTTCCATATATTTACGTTAGGATTAGTACAATAAAGGTAACCAAGGAAACACATATTGAAATTGAAATAATTAATTAGCAATCCAATTAACTGCGTGACTCTTTAAACGAATACGAAACAAGAAATAGGCATTTTTAATTTATGTTACTTTGTGTAAATGCAATTTATTTCTTCAGAGCACATTTTGATAGCTGACTGCACATAACCTCACTCACAATATAGTAGAGGGATCCAGAACACAGTCAAATAGTCCAATAGATGGAATAGAGTGATGTGATCAAGTGTTCCGGATTTTCTTTAATTGGTTTAGTTTTATTTCTTTACTGTGGGAAATACCATAATTACAGGAAAGTTATTTATTGGTTAAATTTTTGAGAATTTCAAATTCACGAAACATGCAATGTTGAGACGATTCTAGAAATTCTCGCGTGTGACTATTCCAAAATTGAATAAACTAATATAACGACACAATTACGTGAAAATTTAGGTGGGAAAATACTTGAAATAAATTTTCGAAAATGCTGCTGCTCCCAAAAACGCCAAAACGAAATTATACCATAAAACAAAATTAAATGCGCCGATCCCCTTTCGAATCCTCGCTCGCATCAACTATTCGAATCATTCATGGTAGATTGGTAGAAATAAGAAAGAAGACGAGCTTGATGTGTCCCACGTTATGTACTTACATACTTAACACAAAATAACAAGAAACAAACACTCGGACATATAAAATAAACATGAAAAAAAAACAGAAAGTTAAAAAATAAAATATTTTTTTCGTTCATGAATCATTGACATTCCATTCTTGTTGGTTGTTGTTCTTTATCCTATATTTACTATAAACGTACCAACGAAAGTATGTACAAAGGTAAACAAGAACAAGAAACGAAAATAAGAATAAGAAAAAAAATCGAGTAAAGTACAAGAAGAAGAAGAATCGGACCGATGCATCTGTCTATTTGTTGGCCTTCTTCTTCTCGATCTCGTTCCGTTGACTATAAATTATCACTAACCAATACGCCGAACACAGAACGCTGAACAAGAACAGTGTAAAGCTGTAAACTGTAAACTGTAAAGCAAAAGCTATCAGAACCCTACTCGTTTGAATTATTGTTTTTTTGCCTCATTAAATAAATTTTTTGCGCTCGCTATAGGTGTTTCCAAACTGTGAAAATAATCACAAATAAATAATACCACCTCCTTTTTTTTTGTATCCGAAACCGAAACAAAAAGAGAGATTAATGAAACATAAGGCAACGAAAATATATATAATGGAATGGCAATAATAAACTATAACTAGTGAGATAAAAGGCCCGTGCCAGGCCAGTACGAATGCGCGCCTGGCTTTACATGGGATTCATTCAAAACCATCCACATCTATCCTTCAGACATACTTTTAATTATTTATTTAGTTATTCATTAAAACAATAATTTAAGTCGTTAAAGAATAGGATCATCGATATCTCCTCCGTAGCTCAATGGTTTAGTTTAGAACAAGGCCGGGAAGTCCGTGGATGTGGGACTCGATTCCCTGCCGGAGAAATTTTTTCTAAGTCAGTGTAACATATTAAATTATAATTTGTATCAAATAAATAATTAATTTGATATTACAGACGAATCGAAGGGACAAGCATTCTTACTCCTGATGAATGAAAATTTATTCATTTATTCACTTGACGCATGTCTGCAGATGATCTTATTATAATTGTTCGAAAATTTTAATAATACTGTATACCGCAGGGTCTTCTATATTTTGGCTATTGTTATGTGGAGCCGATAAATTAGTTTTTCATGTGAAACCAGCCTAAGATAATTGTAAAAGGGCCAATCATCATGTCATGGGCAAGATGCATACTATACTTATATTCACTTACTTATATAGATATTCATAACAGTGCTTAAATATAGGTATATAAACTAAACAAGACCTAAATGACTCGTTTCGGTTGTGACGTGCCAAACGGACTTTTATATTTTTGCATTTCTTGCATTTCGAAACATTATTACCTGAAGTGTCGCTTCGTTTCTTTAATAATGCATTATTTGTAGTACTTTGCACATTGCACTCATTTCGAACACCTTTCCACTGACATTCAATTCAGCAACAACAATACGATGGTAAAATTTTAATAATATAATAATAATGTGACGGAGGAAAGTCGAAAAAAAAAAGTTCGATTGACATGGAGACATATGTCCAATTGTGCAACTGTCGCAAAAGTGTCCCACAAAAGGTCTTACTCGGTACACGTACATTATTAAAGGCTTCAAAACTTAGAGTGAGACTGTTATTTTTGGATGTTGCATTTGGCATTTCTTAGCGAATCCGTGCGTATAGTTGTAATGTGTGTATATACTTAATAATAGGTTATTATTTGCTTTTTGTACTTTTGAATGAGAACATAACATGACGAGACACAGTTAAAAAGAAGAAATTGTCCACAATTTACAATAAAGGAACAAATACATATCATTGATGAAAGAAAGGTAGGAAAATAACTTCGCAATTTGCATAAACACAGCGCACATGTATCCATCCATCGGCAAAACGAGAAGAAGACAACTGGAAACGCCTCTTGCTCTTAGTTGTGTATTGCTTTCCCAGTACAGTACTTTAATTTAATACTCTCAAACTAAAAGTTTAACATAAATGTATAAGTCACATTTACATTTCTATACTTATGTAGTAGTTTTGCGGTTATTTTTAGCTTTTGGCTTCAAATAATGCCGACATTGTTAGGTTTCTAAATGCTATGTAATGTCGTTAAAATCGTCTCTTTATTCACTTCACAAAAGTCAAATTTTTAAGAACCTAATTGTTATAAAATACCTACTTATACAAATTCTCATAATCATAACATTTGCATAATATACCAGAGTCAATACTTGGAAGCTGGTTTAAGGAGAATTTGAAGTTTTTCTCATGCTTTTGGTGGGACAAAACACGAACACAACATAAAAAGTCGATTTAGCTAATCTTGTAAAGTAAATGTAAAAGGATCAAAACATAATTTTATATTTTTTCAAATAAAATTAATAATTTGACTATGAACCTATGAGAGTCAAACATTGACTATTGTAACTTGAAACAAAGCGGATGCGTTTGGTGTCAGTCTCGTCGAGTATCGGTGAGTGTAGCGAACGGCCGCGGAAGAGATTGCCCGTCTGGTGGCCTATAGTGAGTCGCCAGCTCTGTTTGCGCCATAAAACACGAAGACAACATAAAAAGTATAGGTAATCTTGAAAAGTAAACGTAAAAGGATCAAAATATAATTTTGTATTTCTTCAAATACAATTAAAAATTGACTATGAACCCATGAGAGTCAAACATTGACTATTGTAACTTGAAACAAAGAGGATGCGTTTGGTGTCAGTCTCGTCGAGTATCGGTGAGTATAGCGAACGGCCGCGGAAGAGATTGCCCGTCTGGTGGCCTATAGTGCGTCGCCAGCTCTGTTTGCGCCATAAAACAAGAAGACAACATAAAAAGTATAGGTAATCTTGTAAAGTAAACGTAAAAGGATCAAAATATAATTTTGTATTTCTTCAAATACAATTAAAAATTGACTATGAACCTATGAGAGTCAAACATTGACTATTGTAACTTGTAACAAAGCGGCTGGGTTTGGTGTCAGTCTCGTCGAGTGTCGGTGAGCGTAGCGAACGGCCGCGGAAGAGATTGCCCGTCTGGTGGCCTATAGTGCGCCGCCAGCTCTGTCTCACTATTATTTCATTCCATTAATAAAATAAAGCCATTAAAATGCAACTTGCATCAGGTATAATTTCTTATTCTCCAATTTATCTAAGTGTAAGTATATATTTATGCAACTGCCGATTTTATTTTTGCTTGTCAATAAGCTGGTAGTTTTAAAACTGTGATTATGTTCTTCATTCAATTCCACAAAGCATGAATCGGGAAACCACAAATAACACCAATTTTGCCGCATATACGACACCTATTTCTTTGCACTTAATTTTTACGTGCAAAAAAATTCGTCGCAAATCTTGTGTGCAGTTTTTTATGATTTCTTAATACTTGTGTTATTAGCAGGAGCAGCATATGTGATATTATAACAGCAGCTAAAATAAGACACCAAATCAACACGATAATATCATTACACGAACAAAAATAAATCGGTGCGTTAAATTCGCACCTCACAACTTTCCGACCATATACGTATACCTACATGACGGGTTCTACGAACCTGTGTTTTTTTTTTAATTTTACGTTTAACATCAATTTCAATATTTATAGGTAACTGTAACCTTCAAATTGAGTGGATATTGTCAATTCGGAGTGTAAGAGTATGTTGACCAGTCGCCGTAGTAACATGCGTATATTCCGTTCTGAGGGTGTTGATTCTTCTGGGCTTGTTGAAATGGTAGCACATCAATATTCGCAGCCAGTTAAAAGCAAGTTAATATTTTGACAGCCAATAGCTCCCTTCCTAACCGGCCAATTTTGTTCATTTGTACATACCTACTCCTGGTTCACGATAGACGGAGTACTAAGCAAATACAGCTTTTACTGAGTCAGACGACCTGGATTAGTGGAGATATGTCAAAATCTCTAACAACCAGACTCAGAAATTGACCAAACCATTACTTATCTTACAAAATAGGTAAGTGTGCCTGTGGTATGATCGGAAAGTATAATAAGAGGTCTATTATCTCGTTAAAAGATCAAACTGCTCCATGCAGTGTTTCTGTTTGTGAAACTCACATTATTATTTTCGAGCATTATAGAAAAAGATTGATACCTATGTGTATTACAATTATTTATACACAAAAATATAAAATAATATCTATTAATAATGATACGGTAATAACGATACGGGAACATTCAAGTACATATTACGTTTGAGAATTCGAGAATTGAATATCATACATACCTATGACGTACCGGGTTAGTCAAAAGATAGGGATACCAATATATTTTCTTAGAATTATATGTAGAATTCGAAAATATGGAAATATTCTTTTGAAATTAGAAAATTGAATAAAATTTCTATAAAAAAGAACATTAGTACAAAAAACATACATTAAGTATTTTGAAAGATCCAGGATTGCAAACCCTACATAAATTGGTTTATTATAAAATAATTCAGTTCTGGAAAGTTGAATCGCGATTAAATTTTCTGAAAATATTGTACAGCTATGGAAATTAGGTTTCGCGACGATCAATGAGCGAGCACCTCCCCGTTTACCCCTATCATTCAAGTGTGTGATTAATTTAACAATTTATCATCTACACGTTTTCTATGTGCGACGATAGCTTGGCACATTACAAATTCGGTATAGAAATTCAAATTTTATGGTCCCAATGGATTTTTAAGTATTTAACGCAAAAGTTATTTAACGCAAGTAATTTGTAACCGCCATAGTTCTACCCGTGAGTGTTATTCCCCTCTTTATAATCCGGTTTTAACTATTTATGCAATAAAAAGTTAAAAAAATTTAAGTTATAAAATCGTAGAGTGGCGAATTTGTATTTAGCCGATCACTTATAATTACATCAAAGGAAACTTCATTTATAAAACAAAATTTTTTTGACTAACCCTGTATAGGCCAAACACAGTTAAGAAACGTACCTATACCTACCTAATTATCACCACGAATTAGAAAGTTTTTTTATTCGTGTTTCGATTCATTCGTGTTTTATTATTAGCGGTGTAATAGTATTATTATTATAGGTGGCAGTATTAATAATTTCCTATATCAATATCATTATTATATTATGCAATTATGAACTTATTAGATGTTGAATTTTGGTTGCAACACAAAAAACTATCGAAAAAGTATAAAGTGAATCACCGGGTGAAAAAAATTTCTATATGTTATATTTATATCTAAGTATATGTTGTAACATGTTTTGTGTTTTACCTTGTTATATAGACTATCGTGAGTATTATTGAATTTTATTAATAATTATCTATTATTAAAGTTTAAAAACTGTTTAACATTTCTTAAATAATTTCCGACCATATATCAATAGTAGGTATTTGGACTTGGTAAATTTCGGACAGTTATCATGAAAATTATTTTGATCGGAAAATTGAAATTGTTCTAAGTACATTAATTTATTGAAATCTTTGGAAACAAAATAATTTTCACGATTCCGAATAGTTCTACGAAGTCGTATAGTGTTTATAATATTGGCGAAAAGTTGTACGGTGCGAAATTAACGCACCGATTTATTTAATTCAAAATTTATTTCGGATTGAATTAAATAAAATCTAGTTGTGACGAATAACGTAACAGCAATTAATTAGAAAACAAATATTGAAACTGAAACGCTTAAACTGGCGATTTTAATGGTCGTCGCTAATTTTCCAATATCCTGCCTTGTGGAGCGCCATATTTTAAGTTTGCGTTACAATTCTAAACGCTGTGGATTTTTATATTATTGATAAATTTTTCAATGAAATTATTTTAAAATTTTAATAATTACTTTGAATTTCACGATTTCTCCATACAAACAAAAAAATATTGTTAAACGCTGCGTTCCATTTACGCGCGTACATGCTTTAAGAGCACTTGTATACATATACATCATGCAACGAGGAGGCTAGGATGGAGCTGACAGGCCAAATGTTGTCAAGGCAATTCAATCATTTTTGCAAGAAAAATGTTTGGAGCAAACTTCAAGAATGATTGAAAATTCAAACGATACCCGGTGTGTCAGCCCGCAGCCTTATAGTTATAAGCGTTTAAAGTGTGTAAGCCCCCAAACGGAATGCAGCCTATGTAGCAACTTGCCAAGTAGCACTGTAGCGTCTGTAGCCAATAATAATAAATGAAGCTGATGGATTGTCATTTTTATGATTTGTTTAAACCGAGGCATGATTTACATTTACTTTATGTTTTAGTTTTATTACAATTGTGAGATGCAATGAGGCGATTTTATGTAACGCATTGCGTTGCGTTGGAAGTCTATATTTGCCGATTTTGCTATTATTGAACGACTGAACGAGAAATAGCATTTTCATTTTGTATAATGGACATGTATAGCGATTGTGCACCACACTAAACCTACCAACCACACTTCTTGTCGAAAAGCAATTTTCCATCAATAGGCAATAGTTGAATTAAAATAGAAATTAATAGACTTCGACCAAACAACCATCACCTGCTCGGTGCTCTTTATGGCTTTAAATGGTATAATATGTCTTCATACCTATGACTAAAGCAATATAAGTAAAGCAATAGGTTTTTAGAATTGTAAGGCCCAGGTATAAAAAAATAATTTGTAAACGACACCCTGTGATGTGTTCACAGTTCCCAAAATACATAATAACGACTAACGACATAATAGAACGGTCAAGTGGTTTCACAATTTGAGAAAATCACAAAATCACACAAATCTTTTCACCTTTTAAGTGTTTTTCTTTCAAATTTACAACAACAAAAATGAAATTGAACAGAACACTAAGGACAAATAGAGTCACACTTCACGACTTCACATCTTCCACTTTGCTTCGATGAATCTTCTATTATATCTCACAATGCTTTTCCTAATGGGTTACGCTTGTTCCCAAATTGGCAAATATGAGTTCAAGTGCTTGAAAATCTAATAAAACATAAATTATTTTTGAATACAAGATGAAGAATACAAATGGAATTTGAAGTCGTCCCATTTTTATTCAATGGAAAATATAAGTAAAATTACTAACACTTAAAGGTGTCAAAAGTCACAAAGGAACTTGGAACAAGCATGCAGAAAAATTTGGTTTTCATCCAAAATAATGGCAACATGACATATTCGAAAATTTAGACTTCTAATTGTATTGGGTGATTGATGAAACAAGGTAAAACTTGGCGATTGAAAAAGTATTTCTCAAATTTTTAATATATGAACGCAGTTTTTTTCATTAATGGACACATTTATTTTGAAACACCTGGTATATGTGTGAGTTTGAGCATTGAGCATTGAGCAATGTGGATGAATAAGTGTGTCCATCGATACCTTATTCTTCTTAGTTCTTCGCCTTTTGCTTCTTTGATTTCTTCGATTGCAATGCGAGTTGCAGTACCTAGCACCTTGACTTGAACACATAAAACACATAACATTATATTCGTAAGCGAATATCATAAATCAACGTCCTGTGTAACGTTTATTGTGTTTTATTATTATGTGAAATAAGCGTGAGCAAATTTGCCAAACGTTTAAGCACTTTATCAAACACCAATAACGCATACAAAACGTTATTTTTTTTATCTCTATGAACGCTTATAGGTAAATGAATAAGAAGAAACAGGGGCGTATTCAGGAGGGGGGGGGGGGATATGGGGGTTAGACCCCCATTCTCTCTTTCAAATACGTATACATTACAAACACAAACTTTAAAAATAACATTTTTTTGCAAAAATAGTAAATACGGGGGATGAACCCTCCCTCATGGCCCTGTCCTGGATACGCTACTGCGAAGAATAAGAATATGTTAACAATAGGACCGTAAAATTCCATATTGAAAATTGAAATATTATAGTCCCAATGAAAACAAATTATTTGTGAATTTGTACATAAATTGTTCCAATTTTAATTTTGCTGTTGTTTTGACGCTATCGAGACAAAATTTGTACTTAAGTATCTGGGAATTTATGGTTGCGCAAAAATTTTAAATTATTATTTCAAATTTTCAATTTAAAAAAAACTTTGAAACTATATATATATACACTATACAGTGACTTGAAAAGTATGAGCAAACTGTTAAAATTAACAAATAAATCATGCCCAGATTTATCAAGACGTTAAAATTCGATCCGTCAAAAATTTTTCTTACTCTTGACCACGACTTTCTTAACAAAGACTGTAAGTAATTTTGTACGTAAGTTTTTTACTGCATACGTGCAACATCAAGGCCTCTCTGACTCAGCTGTCCGAGTTTTGAAGCGTTGTAGATGAACTGATCACGACTCAGCAGGGAGTGCGCCCATGATTTGATTAAATGTGGGGTTCGTGTTAATTTAACCAATTACTATATATGTCAAGTTCTTTTTAAGTTTTACAGGTACTCATTTTAAGCTTGCTTGAGCCAAAGTCAAATTAGTGTTTACGTTTAGAGTTTTAGAATTAGAGAAATTCATTCTGAACGCACTCCGGAGGTTGGGCACAAAATGATACAGATAGAGGTGCGTATTGCACTCAAAAATATATCTTAATAAACCCACCAAAGCTATAACGCACAAGACATGTTGAAAAGCTATAATTTGAATGATTAGTTAAATATTCAAATTAACTTTATGATAGTTAGCAAAAGAATGTCATTAATAACAATTTATGTTATTTATACATGGTATTTACAATTTATAAATAATGAATTTTTTGTCTTTATAAAATTCAATACTTAAAATTAATCAAAGAAAAAGATGCCATTATAGAAAAACTGAGATAGTAAGATGTAAGAAAAATACAAAAATAAAAATGTTAATTGCATTCCGAGCATCTTGTTGATACAATCACTTCGAAGATCAATAAATCATTGAAAGAAAAGAGCCCAATACAAATATTATTGTTTTGGGAGGTGTCCGGAGGCCTCTTAATAATACACTTGAAATGTTAAGAACTCAAAATTTACAATGCACTGCACACTCAGTCAGACAAAACGACCAACCAATACGATACCAAAAGTCGAAAACCAAATGAAAATCTTTCTTTCTCATCTGGCTTGGCATTTACAAATAAATTTACAAGACACGCTCCGCATAACTATTTATAGATATTAATATTACAAATAAAGTGAGTTTGTGTGTGTGTGTGTGTGTGTGTGTGTGTGTATGTCAATTCTTTGTTATTTAAAAATGTGTTCCCTCTGCAAAGTAATTTTCTGCTCTAGTGCGAAAAATAAGTAATTCTTTACACCTTTTACTTACAAAGCAATTTTTGTTCAATTATAAGGATCAAAATTGATGTAATTTGTATTTATATACATTTTTGAGTTCTCATCAAAGTAAACCACTCTGTAATATGTAATATTATAATATTTTCCGATTATTTTATTAGCCTATAATTACGTTCGTAATATATTAGTCATTAAAGTGACCATTAAAATTAACTTACTTGTTGTCTGTCCGCATTAATGCAGCAGATAACTACATATTATACATAACAACACGAATGAATGCATAACGTATGGTCGTCTCGTAAATAATCTTCGCTCGTTGTTACGGGCATAAAAGTAATATAAATACGAAACACACTAATTCACAACGAATAAACAGATTATGGGTTGAGAAGGATAATGTAGTGAGCGTCCGTATATTTTCTGGGCACCCCGGAGGCGTACTCTTTAAATATAAATTTTTAAATTACACTTTTCAAGAAAGACATTCAACGATTCAACAAATTTTCTTTTTATAAAATTTTCAATTTTAATTAGTTAATTGTTAAATATTTAAAAAGTGTTAGAAATTAATTTGTACAGGTTTTTTCTAAAACGATCGTGAACCAGTGTACGCGAACGGCCACGAAAGGAAAAGCGCGTCTGGTTGCCTAATCCGAGCCGCTTAACTTCACACAACATTGTGATATAAATACGAAACACTAATTTACAACGAATGAACAGATTATGGGTTGACAAGTATAATGTGAAGATTCAACAAGTTTTCTTTTTATAAAATTTTAAATTTTAATTAAATGTTTAATATTTAAGGCAATCATCTTAAAAACTGCTAAAAACTAATTTGTACAGATTTTTTCTAAAACGATCGTGAAGAAGAGCACGCGAACGGCCACGAAATGAAACGCTCGTCTGGTTGCCTAGCGTGCGAGCCAACTCTGTGACACAACATTGTAAATACAAAGTCAAACCTTAATATGCAAATTAATCATTCCATACTTTCTTCATTAACAATAATGTTGTTTGTATACTTTTAATTATATTCAAAGCGCATTATAATGCATCATGCATTTGATCAATTTAATGGTAAAAGCCTTCCTAGAACCTCAACGTTCAACAATTTCAATTTGTGTCTGTATGATTCATTGGAACGTGCAGGTGTTGAAAAAAAAGGTGCCTTTGCATTAGTCGCATGGATGCTACTATATCTGCGCTCTATGCAACATGCAACATGCAACATGCAATAACCAACAACAACAAAAACAGTGTGATTTCTGTGAGGTCCTAATTGCAATGCCCGACACGCGTCTAGTTAACAATGGCGCCAATAATAATAAATTAACCATCCCGCTCTTCTTAGTGCATGGATGGACGTTAGTTTTGTTTATAACGTCCTTATATCCATGACGTATTTTTTCCTGTTCTCTTTTAGTTACTAATACAAATATGTACAAATATACAAAGTGTCCCAAGTACCTACAAAGAAATCCAATAACGCTATAAAATTTTCATTTCTTAGAGAGATTTAGATTTTAAAAAAAATTTCGTACACCCAGTATAAGTATTATTGTTTTCCTAATATTAAAGGCAAACAGGATCGGTTCGTCTTAATATTCATAAAACGTGCCGTTTCGTTGTTATATTCCGATTCCGCGACACTCATGCGTTATTCATATTCGTCATTTTACAATTTACAATTCACAACTAAAAAGATTTTAAACATATCTACACAATACAACACTGTATTTTGTATCGTTATTTTATTTTCCATTTGACAGTAGGTTACCTTATCTTGTTATTTTATATATTTTGGTATTATATAAACGACCAAATACACTAGGTTTTTAACAAGATGATTATAATAATTTGTACGTATTTTTCGTTATTTTATTCATCAGCAGTTTTGTATATATTTTATAGGTATTCATAATTTTTAATGTTTGGCGCGCGCGCGCGGCCGAAACTAAAAGGAAGAGGATGCGACGGCGACGTCGATATGAAACCGAAACGGTGTCTAGACAAATATGAGAATGAAAGTGCGTCGAATACTTTATAGTTAAGTATTTAATGTGTCGTGTGACGTTTTAGTTAAAACAAGTAGCACGAAAGCATCTTCATTATTATCAACGGCACGACACGTTGATTAATAAACAGATTTACAAGATTTGAATATCCTAGATTATTTATGGTTTTTTAGAATTTCAAATTTTGATGTACCTACAAACTTGGGAACTTGGATATCAGCAAATCAAGTAACTGGTTTTATAAATCAATTGCTGATGCAAACATCAAATAGCTTTTAGCAATTTCTCTAACATTTTAATTATGATTCTAAATTTTACTGACTGCTGTGAGAAAATGTAGAAAACGATATTTGCTGAGATTTCAAAATAAGTAAAATTTGAAGTACCTAGCAAATTTACAAATCAGCAAATCAAATAAATGGTTTAAGAAGTCAATTGCTGATACAAACATCAAACAGCTTACAGCAATTTCTCTAACATTTTAATTATAATTCTAAATTTTACTGACTGCTTTGAGAAAATGTAGAAAACGATATTTGCTGAGATTTCAAAATAAGTAAAATTTGAAGTATAGCAAATTTACAAATCAGCAAATCAAATAACTGGTTTAATAAGTCAATTGCTGATACAAACATCAAACAGCTTTCAGCAATTTCTCTAATATATTAATTATAATTCTTAATTTTACTGACTGCTGTGAGAAAATTTAAAAAATGATATTTGCTGAGAATTCAAAATAAGTAAAATTTGAACGATAAAATTTACAAATCAGCGAATCAAGTAACTGCGGTTTAATAAATCAATTGCTGATAAAAACATCAAACTTCAAAAAACTTTCAGTATAATTTCCCTAACTTTTTAACATTACTGCTGGTAATTCTAAATTTCACTGACTCTTTTGAGAGAATTTCTTTTGAAAACAACTAAAATTTTCTTGAAACATTAGGTATAATAAAGCAACTATCAAAATTCACTATAATTTAACAAATTATCAATTATTAATCATGGATAATTAATCATGAAAGCACGAATCAAATACCGCTATATTTGTTCATTGATTATTTATTTTTTGTTCGCTATCTTTCTCCATAGTCTGAGTGTCTTTATACTTTATACGTCTTTAGTGTCTTTGTTACGTGTTGTTTTCATTCGAATTTGCTTTCTTCCTAAGCCTAAGCCTAAGCCTAACTAAGCTAACGCCGTTGCTGTTGCCGTTGCACATCTATACCTCTACCTTGTTGATATTACTTATAATAATACGTCGAAAATTGTATTTTAAAAGGTCGATGATAAATGATGATGCCGGAGGGATTTCTCTGTTCGTTTTGGTTTCATGATATTTGGCTTGCAGTTGTATATATTTTGTTCCAAGTAATGTTATAGGTAATAGTTATATACACAAGTTATGAGCGGCCACAGCTACAGCATCATAACAACTAACAACTGTTCGAACGTGAACGCGCCCTATCTAGAATATGTGCGCGGTTAAAGGTGTTGCTCTCGTATATTAAATCAACTCAACTGTTGTTGGTTTGTTGTTATTGTTATGTTTGGTTATGTTGTTGGTTATATGCAGCGAAAAACGATTACCAATATCATCACGTCGTCGTTTGCTCATTGTTTATGCTCTGTTTATCTTTTACGAAAAACTCTCGCTCGCGTCCATTATCGCTCGAGGGATGGAACCGATATGAACTATGAAAATATGCGCGCACTTAATTTAAACTGAGGGACTGAAAAATTTATTGAGAAAATTATCGAATATTAAAATGAACTTATAAAAAGTAATTGTACTTAATTGAAGCAGAAATTGTATTTTATGTTTATACCAGGTGAACTCGAGGTTAAATGCTTACTATCCAGGAAGTGCACTGGAACACGAAAGTTGGTCTATGAAGAAGAAGCATTGGTATTGTCGTTATCGTTATATTTTACAAATATACTTAATCCTAAAAAAGTTAACAATTTCAAAGAAATTATCTGTTTTTTTTATAATCTGGAAAGCACGGCCTTCGGCGATAGGTTGGAGTAAAATAATAATAAAATATACCGCTAATTAGTAGTTAAATAAATTAAGTGCTTATTACGAGACACATTGTATTTCAACAATTAACCAGCCGTTAGTGGTATTTAGCAATAAATAACTCGCTCCAATACCATACCAATTCGAATACCCAATTCCACTTAATATACAAGAAGATAAGCAAAGCAACTCTTTCAAAATGTATATGTACTTATACCGTGCGTGGTGTTTCAAAGTGCTACATGGGAATTTACATGGGAAAATTAATAATGCTGATGGTGGCTCTTCAGAAGATTGTATCACTTTGATTTTTTTTTTTGCACAATATTTGTCAACTCATTAACCACATTCTCCGCGAAAATTGGCATCCCAAACGAATTTTTTCAATTGTAAAGATTAAAATGAAATTTCAATTAAAAGTGCATTTAAACGTACCGCGTGTAAGAGTTTCAGTTACATATGCAATCCAATATACATCCCTATTTAAAACGTCACTTTGTTTTCAAACTAACCTTGATTTAAAATTTTGTATTTTATACTTGATTTTATAATTAAAGATCAGAATCATAAAAATGAATTTAAGTGTAGAGGAAAAAGTTACGATTGTAAAACATTATTATTGGGGGCAAAGCGCTCAAGAAATTTGCGAGTTTTTTTGAAAATAGACAGTTTCCAAGCAAGATGTACATTTCAAGATTAATAAAAAAAAATTGAAACAACGGGTAAATTAAATTTTCGCACGCAACAAATGATTAAATCAGCTTTTGTTAATCTTAATCAACCGAATTCTAATCCTTTATTGACTGCCTTAGGTAGTATTAATACAATAAAAAAGAAAAGGATAAATCTAAGTGACAAAGTGACGTTTTAAAAAGCGATGTATATTGGGTTGCATACGCAAGTGAATCTCTTATATGTGGGACGTTTAAACGAACTTTTAATTGAAATTTAATTTTGATCTTTAAAATTGAAAAAATTCGTTTGGGATGCCAATTTTCGCAGAGAATGTGGTTAATAGGTTGACAAATATTGTGCAAAACAATCAAAGTGATACGATCTTCTGGAGAGCAGCCATCAGCATTATTAATTTTCCCATGTAACACTTTGAAATACCACGCACGGTATAAATTTATTTAAATAGAAAAAATAATTTTTACTTACGATTCGTCCAACTTGATTATTATGAGAATTGACCCTTGATTGTAGGTCAGCGGCATTATCTCGATTATCTAGTAAGTTTTTCGTAAATTGCATACCAAACTTCAAATTATGCGAACAACCCCCCCATTTCCATGGCTGCTCCGATGCTATTTTCGCACGATAATTTCGATTATCGCAACCACAATTCATTAATCTGCCTTGAGAGCACGCACGAGCCACAGCAATCGTTGCTCCCGCCGCCGAAAGTGCTTATGCGAAGGCTGTTTCTCTATATCCTGGAAAACAAAACATTTAATTTACTTATTTGTGCTGTCAAACTCTTCACTTGATCTTCAATCAATGCAAAAGAAAAGAATAAAATTAATTAGAATTAAAAATACAGCGTTTTTTTACATTATAGTGAGAGCAAGGTAATCGAAGAAAAATTCAAATGTTGCAACGTTGCAAGGCAATTGAAATTGTAATTGTGAACATTTACAGCAAGGCAAGTCAGTAAAGTTAATGGAAAAAATCTTTTGCTCTCGACTATACATATTAGGAGCACTCTTATAAGATTTCTTTGCTTTACTCGCACGGATTTTGCTTGTTTGTTCATATCAATGATGGAAAAAGCCTAACATCGACCACCAGCACTGATTATCTAATTGTCTCCGGTAGTTTTACGTAAATGGCATTTTTAACTATTATTGCCAGCCAAGTTTTCATTCTGATTCGAACACACACCGACACACCGCCTTATCAAATGCAATAACTTGTCGCTTGGTTACTAAGTTTGAAATGCAGTGCCGGCTTATCCAATATTTCCGATTTTGAGTGTTATTGCCATATATAGAAAACATAAGATCGATTTATTGACTGGACTAGGGGCATGGAGCCAGGCGTGTTGCACCTAAAAGGCACGGAATTTGAAATAGTCTCCCGTCTTCCGTGTACTTTGGGTAGTCTACATCTTAGGGCTTTAGTTTGGTGTGGTGCAAATCAGTATGGCGGACCAGACACACCTTATCAAATGCAATAAGTTGTCGCTTGGTTACTAAGTTTGAAATGCAGTGCCGGATTATCCAATATTTCCGATTTTTAGTGTTATTGCCATATATAGAGAACATAAGATCGATTTATTGACTAGACTAGGGGCATGAAGCCAGGCGTGTGGCACCTAAAAGGCACGGAATTTGAAATAGACTCCCGTCTTCCGTGTACTTTGAGTAGTCTACATCTTAGGGTTTTAGTTTGGTGTGGTGCAAATCAGTATGGCGGACCAGACACACCTTACCAAATGCAATAAGTTGTCGTTTGGTTACCAAGTTTGAAATGCAGTGCCGGATTATCCAATATTTCCAATTTTTAGTGTTATTGCCATATATAGAGAACATAAGATCGATTTATTGACTAGACTAGGGGCATGGAGCCAGGCGTGTTGCACCTAAAAGGCACGGAATTTGAAATAGAATCCCTTCTTCCGTGTACTTTGGGTAGTCTTCATCTTAGGGTTTTAGTTTGTTATTGTGCACATCATGGCGTACCAGTTGCATCACATTCCATCTAGGAATGTTATATCTCTATGGTTATTGCAAATTCCGCACTTAATAGGTGGCGCTAGTATTGTATAACTATATAAAAAATATCTGAAATATCTGAAGAATATTAAAATCTTTAATACTTATATATCTAATATCTCTATATTTAATATCTAAATAAATTTATTCTAAATGTCTTAATTGAATTTGTACTCTTAATACCAAGTGGTAGTGCATTATTCAATTGGATGGCTTTAAAAAAATATGGTATTTTGCCTCGGTTTTGTGTTTTTATGTTGTAAAAATATATTATTTCTAT
>JARJEB010006139.1:0-13373 GCA_030264535.1 Liometoxenus newtonarum
GCAGGCACACAGAGAATTTTGTACACACACATACACACAGCAGACACACAGAAAGGCAGACACAAGCCGATTTTTGACCTGTGGTCAACGGATCTCCACGAATCAGGGAAAAATAAGACTTTAATTTTTTTCATGATCACCTTACTTTCTTATGCCTACATACCTTCGGTATGTGGCCAGAAAGTAAAAATATGGTAATAATATCGAATTGAAATATTCTATAAATATTGTTTTACATTTAATCTATTTCATAATATCATATGAATTTGATCAATATTAGTAATTCATTATTGTAACTTTCCTTGATTTTAATCTTGCATATATATTGGTTATAAATATTGATAAATTGAAACAAGTTTTCAATTTTCTTACAATATTATAGCTATATATTTCAGTAAAAATTTCCGCCTGGGTATACAATACAATTATATTGCCACACTATCATTTTGCGAGAACAGTGTTGTACTTGGCAAACAATAATTCTTTGCGGGACAGAGGTATGTGGATCATTCTGGGCTGCAGCATATATTAAAGTATAAGATCTTAGAAATCAGTTAGAAATGGATGCAAGTGATGCTCCAAAACATGGTGTAATCAAGTACCGCAATATTCTGAGAATTTATAGGACACAAAGTGAAATACAGTGATACAACATAAGAAATAATTTTACAATAAATCAAAGCCCAAGAAAGCAGAGAATTCACTTTTTTATATACATAGCTGTAATTGCATATAATGAATTGCCAGAACAGATATCACAGATATTATAGTATATTATTCAATGAGCCCATAATGCAGGCTATTATACGCGAGGGCAAGTTTACGTAACGAGGCGAAGCGAAGCGAGCCGAGTGTAGTAAAGCCCGAGAGTATAATAAATAGCCTGAATTATGCGCGAATTGAATACTATACTTTATCCGCGACGACAAAATATAATTTTTATACTGCAGTATGGCTTTCAAACTTACAAATTCAACCATGGAATTCAACTTGAAGTGTGAAACGCTTGCTAGACGAACAGTAAATTACAACCGTCAACTTGAAAAGCTATTATTTCATACACTCGTTATTGTAAATGTGCTCGCTTCTTTTGCTTCGAAACCACAAAACACAAACACGGAACAGAAAAACCCAAACCACAAAACCTGCGAATGTTCACATTTTCGTGAATATTGAGTACTTTTGATTTTCGAATTAATTGATTTTTGCGAGAGCAAATTTTCTGATGCACATGCTGATGCTAGTGGCTGTACGCTGGTGCGTACAGTGGATTTCTTGGACTTGGTTCATCTAGAACCAAACTAAACTAAGAAATTAACAACAACTCCACGAAACGAAGTGGCGCAAACAGCCACCATACACGATATCGATTCACGGACTGAATCGCGTGACGTTTGCTTGACACAATAGTTGACTGTCATATATAAGACATTCCAAGCTGCGTTCAGTTATATTCTATTGACTTTTTTCACTCTAAACGCTCTTTAGTTGTTCGGTTATTCCAAGTTCGGCTATTTTCTATTTAAGCTTTTCACTTTAAATGCTTTTTAGTCTTTTGGTTATTCCAAAAAGGGTAAATGGTGCATTCTGCATACACTGAAATACTACTCCAGCTACACCCCAACTCTCTCTGAAAATCCGAAAGCACCTTCAGTTCAATAGATGACGTTTTAGAATGTGACATTTCATTATTGCATTCAGGCAAGCGTTCTGCTTGACGTAAGGAAAAACCTCTAGAGGAATTATGACCTATAATTGACTCATGTCAAGCTTATTATTCGCGAGTGGTGATAATGTGAGTCATATGTACCTGCACACACACATAATAATCGCTGTTTTACGTGGTCGTCACGGATAAAAAACATTAATTATTAATGAATAATCTATTTTCACCACTGGTAGGTACAGCATTTTGCGATTTTGCCATTAAGCAGCTGGAAAAATAATTTCTATGGAATTTATTAAGTTAAAAGTTTTTTACTTTGAGTCATTTGTATTAACTATTAAGGTATTATCGTGAAACCGATATATTTATTATTTATTATCTTTTTAGTAAAAACAATTTATCATTCACACAAATTCAATAAATAATCCAATATGTTAACAAAAAGAAGCAATAACTTAATCTTTAAGTACGCATCAAAATCCATTAAAAATAAACAAATATTCACAATAACTATCGGATTGCTGCCATTGTAAGCAGTAACATTGGGTAAAATCCCCTCTTATTTTTATTTATTTTTATATGTATTTCTAAAGCGTAAAACTACTCACAACATTATATTTGAATTATCGATGCTTGATTTTAGTAGTTACAATACGTAAAGTAGATGGAGCCATACTTAATTCCTTACGTCTATTGAACAATTTCAACAGTTCGACCTATAAAGACCGCTTTCGCATTCTAGGTCGAAACAGTGTTGTCCATGTCTAAGGTGATGCTGAGTGTTTGAGACGTGGTGCTCTGGTTCAACAGAACAAAGTGAAATTGTTCATAGTTCACAACAACTATCGTACTGCCGCCATTGTAAGCAGTAAAGTTGGGTAAAATCCCTCTTATTTTGATTTATTTTTAATTTTCTGCCGTTTCAAACTGCCCAACAAATTTATTTAGGTAAACAAGTGCTAAATTGTTATTTCTGGAAGATCTTTTGAATGCAGACAAATTTAATAATGAAACCGCACAATTCAATGCTTGATCAAAAATCTTCATACAGACTAATACAAGCCTAACCATCAGGGCAGAAAGGCATGAAACTATACCTAACAATTAATAATTCTTAAACTACGCATGGTCAAAATCTAACTATGCTCTACAGGTTCACACAAAGTACAAGCCGAATGAATGAAATTGAAAACGGAATAGAATATTAATGGGGGATTAATTTCGCTTAATTTTTTAGTCTCGTCGTTTTTGTGCACTCTATTGGATAATAGCGCTGAATTAGAGTGGGAAGAGAAAAGTTCGTTTAGCTAAATACATTGGTCTTATATTAGGATAAGTTTTTATTTTGTAGTCTCTGTACTGACTCTTTAATATTGTGAAATTGCAATAGAGACGTTTCAGTATTGTTGGTGGTTTTCGGTACTCACTTGGACTGCTTAGTTCTTCGAGCTATTAAAATAAAGAAGGGAATTATCCGTTTAAATATATACTTAAAGCAATAAGCTTAGTATATACAAACAACGAAATAACGTAGCAAGTATATAGAACGAGTATACAAACGTCTGTATATATATATACATATATACATGTAAACAACCCTGTTGGTGGTGAGGGAAGCGAGTACCGCAATTAGGACATTGTTTATTGTCTTATATACTTTGGCGGATACATTCTTAGTTTATAAATCCTATATAAGGTTAAACTGTGCTGATGCTGAGAAACTTTAGGAATTGCTGAAAAGTTTAAGAATAAGAAAATAACACATAAAGTGTAAAGAGTAAACTGAAAACTAGATGAGCGAAAATTAAATGAATTTATTAGCAATTTCAAAATATTATAAAAATACCAATTTAGTCAAATTCATAGTTCCAAGTAGAAGTATTTTTAAAGGGACCGCCATGAAATATTAGCCCGCGATTGCGCAATCCAGTTTCGAGGGACCGAGACCGAGGGAGAGGTACCTATGAATCCAGGGGACGACGACGACACACAACACATATCAAAACCCATTTTTTCGGACTCACGGAAACGAGATTCGTCGAGATTTGTCGAAGACTCGACTTCGAAATTTGGACCGAATACATATCTTTCCTTCGGTATGTCGGAAAGTAAAAATTTTTAACTGTCTGAGTTCCTCGTTTGACGAAAGTTTTAACTGAAAATTTAACGCTCGGACTTTGATATCTTGAAAGAAACTTTCGTCAGGAACCAACAAAAACTCTGAAATATTTATATTTTCTCAGTTTCCCTTTTTTCAATTTTGTGGAAATTCTCTTTATACTGGGTGATTAGCAATGGCAAAGCTCACTTAAATATTATACTTTCATTTCTCAACCCCATAAGACTTATCATTTATTCATGTACTTATCAGAGTATAAATAATAATAGACCTAATTACGATTATACACATTAATATTAAACATAATGTAATTACAACTTACAAGACTACTACTTACAAGATGTACTGAAGCTCACTAAAATAATTTTTACCCTGAATTATCACTTTTATAACATGTCACCAGTCATCGTTGGTTGTTAATTACACCATCAATGTCACAAAATAACTAATAAGCACAAAAAATAAAAACAACAAGTGTTTCGTATTCGAACAAAGTTCATAATAGAAAATGTTATCAATTCGAATACATACATAAAAGTACTTAATTACGTTTTAATTATAGTACTGATGTTGTATTGTCGTTCTTTTTTCTGATTTAAAGTACCACCTATCCCTGGTTAGTATAGTTTGGCAAAAATAATCGGAAAATTTGATAGATACAACAAATCCACACGCAACTTTCCGACCGCATCCACTACGATTTCGTACAACTCGTCGATCGGAAAGTGGAAATTGGACAGAAATTTGATGATATCAAACCATAATCAATCACATTTTCATTTTCCGATCAAAATTACTTTCAAGATCGACGAGTTCGACGAAATCGTAGTGGATACGGTCGGAAAATTGTGCGGTGCGAATTTAACGCACCGATTTTTTTATAGGAACACCCTTCATTGAAATAATGTGCACTAGAATTTAATTAAATGTAAAAATGGGAAAACGTATTAATTGCCTGAAGTCGCGTGCCTGGTACATGAAGCGAGTAAAGAAATCTATGGCACATGCGCGTATATTTGCAATTACCAGTTGGATTTAAATCATATATGTAAAAATATGCAAATCACAACGTTAACAGTGCGTATATAATATTATAAATGAGCTAATACTGTTTTTAACCAATCCTATATCTATAGTAGATATAGTAAATAACGAATTTCGCTCTGATAAAGTATTATTTGAAGGTTATTCATAATAATAAATGTCTCAATTGTAGTTTAAGCTCCCCTTTAAACGAACAAGATCTGATTGTCCACACAAGCACGTAGACAGGAATTTTGTTCAGACGAGGCTGAGGTGAAGAAAAATTTAACAACGTCACACTTTTTCTTTCAGGTAAATTCAGTTTTTCTGAATTTTACGGCATTTCGGGGGGGCTTTAGCGTCTAAGCCCCCTCTCTGGCTACGTGCCTGTGTCCACATCATTTCTAAATTGTAAAAGACCATTCAGTGATTTTCAACTAAATTTAATAATAGATCAACAAAGAAACTTGAAAAATGTTCTAAACTCCACAGTAATATTTAATACTTGTTAAATAAAAAGTACAATATAGTTTGGTACTTCAATTATTTAATAACTTTAGCCAACGAAGCAATTAGAAAGCACAAAATGATCACTTTTCCAAAGATCCTTAAACCTCTTTGCTCTTTTGCCAGCATTAAATAACGGCATAGGCGCCCTCGAGGACGATCTCATGCAACCGCAGCCTCAAAAACGTCACAGTTATCAACTTCTCGACTCCACAATTCCGTAATGTGCGTTCGGTTTGCAATTCTCATGCACTTACAAAATCAGAGTTTTGTTGTGTTTTGTTCTCGCATAAAACTATACCTACTAATGCTGCCAGTTTTATACCATAGCTTCGTTGCAACCACACTTCAGACTGATATATGAAATACAATCCAATAGTATTCGGTTCAATACTAGATTCGAGTGTCAAGTCAACTATTTCTATTCTTGCTGTTTTAACAGGGGTTATCCACTTGCACTTCAATGTACTTGCCACCGCAATACAGTATGTCAGTAATAGATACTATACAACTATCCCTAAATGAAGGAGCAATTCCAAGTGTGCAATGGAACTCTATCTAAGTATGTACAATTCGGGAATCACTGAATTCTGATCGCAAAAGGCAAAAGTAAGTTGAATTTGCAAGGTTGCAATTGCAAGTTGCATGAACTACGCGTTACCAGTTACTCGCTTGTTGCATTACGTACATACAACGACCATACACAACTGGGGCAACCAATGAAAGCAAGAACAGAACAGCAATATAAATTGTAGAATCCCTTTGCATTATTCAATGCGTTCCAAATACGTTTCGCTTCTATTACAGTCCTAACCCATGCATACTCTCACATATCATGAACATACAATGTGGTTTTAGTCATATTATCATTGGATTAGAATTTCGTTTAAACAGATACACAAGTTTAACCGATAGTATTGTATCAATATTTTTTTAAATTTTACTTTTAACTAACCAAAATCGTAGGGTATATTGTTGTAGGTACTATAATTAACAATATTCTTTGGAACAGTCTGGAAACAAATGGTATCATACTGGTGTACTAGTAGTAAAGTCGAATTGAATGTGGTACGATGTTGGTCTGTGAGAATGTGTATTGTCTAGTTCTAGATCCGTTCTCGAGTCTCAACATGTGCATACGGGAAGATCCTTCGGCATTTTCAAGAGTCTCTTGATTGAAAATTTTGTTTGATTTACGTCACTTTGAGTTTGAAGACTACTCCAATATTTAGAGAAAGAGCAAATTGCCACTATAAAATAAATCAAACAGAACACAATTGGCAATAAAATTTTACCAATCGAAAAACATCGTATTCTTTAAGGATAACACAATTTAATGAACCATTTTCATCACTCCAAAGTACATTCTAAAATGGATCAATAATTAAGCAACTAAAATAACTGAAAAAGTACATTTTTAATCCACTGTTTAACGCACGTTTTTCGGTCGATTGTTGAAAATATCGCGTGCCATAATATGTGGTACTTGTGTGGAATATATTTCGTATAAATCTAAAATGCGTATGTTTGAACAAAAAATGTTCGATTGTAGATGTATGTAGAAAAATTGCGATGACTAGAGTTTGTGCATGGATCGAAAAACTACCGCCGGTGTTGGTTAGTAGCTACCCGACGGGAAACAACAACAATATTTCGAAACAAAACCAAATTTATGGGCTCCAATTCTATCAGTGTGATCGAAAAAAAATCATATTATCGAACATAACTTTTTGCCTATACGACATACATACATTACATACATTAATGGTTATAATTATTCTAGTCGACAAATATAAATGATTAAATTTGGACGTGGCTGTTTGTTGAAGCACAAATAAAATTGAATTTTATAAATAATTGAACAACCAAACCCTCCCACAATTTCGGGGCCAACAACACGTTCCATTCTACAATTCTCACGTTTTATCGACAGATGAGTGAATCAACACACATAACAATTGTGTCTAGAGCAAAAGTCAGTTTGGAGTATTGACAGATTTTAATCTAATTATTTATTTATTGCATTAAACTTGCAAACGAAATTACATTTTCTACATAACGTTTACATCCACCTAGTATTCAACCCTTTATACAACATATATCCAGGTTGGCAAAACGTATAACAATGTCGATTGCCAAAAATCGAATCGTAATTAAAAAAAACACACACACACACACACACACACAATAGGCTGCATCATTCGCGTTGATTGCAATTTTTCCGATTGGATTACATTTGCATCGCCATCATGCATTATATGAAAAAAAAGCCAACATGAAACAAAGACATAAACGAATTGAAAATGGATAACAATACAACAAAACGAATGATTCGGAAGAAATGTGAACACAAACAATTAACAATTACAATTATTAGGAACGTTGATAAATTAATGACAAAATAATTCGTTTTTCATGGCCCCCCAAAATTGGTCAAACTCTAGACCTGTCATTCCCCCCAGTGCAGGTGTTGAATTTAATTAACGCAGAGTGTACAAGTTCCGCCAAAGTTAAAGGCATCATCAGGCAAAAACAAAACTAAAAAAGGTATATGCGCAAATTAATACGAGCTTTCGATATTATTAATTTGTGCATACCAAACCAAAGCAAACCAAACCAAACCAAACCAAACCAACCTATTTTTATTCTATAAAATGAAAGTGCGCGCAAGTACAAGGATAAGCAAATATAGAGTTAGTTAACTTTGAAATATTTTTTATTTCTGCTCAGTCAATTCTAACACTTAAATACTTATTAATCTCTAAATCCTTATATTCTACCTGAGAGTGTGAGTTTAATTTTAAGATTGTTAAGTCGTTTAGCCATCGATTTACTAGTGCATTCCGTGTTGCTACCTCTTAAAAATAGTGTTTTCACGATTAATGTTCAATTCTCATTAATTGTTTGTGTCAATATTGCTTGTCATTCGGTTTCCCTTTCATTGGTCCTTTTCCATAGTTTCCTACGCGTGTATTTCTAAGTAGATTTTGTTTCATATTATAGTCAATTCAAATTATGTAAAATTTGCATTGTATTAAAGTGATTAAAGTTCTCTTTCTAATTCGTTCTTTCCGAAATATTTATTGCATTAACCTATTTAATAAAAAATCCATTTGAAGAGTAAGTACAAAGTGTTGTCGGCGTTATAAATTGATTAATTATTAAAAGGCATCAACCGCTGTAGAAAGTAAAGTAAAGATAAACAGCTCAAATCAGCAAATCAAAGTGAATGTGCTTTTGTAAATGTTTTACTTAGCCGTATTATACATTATTTCAGTCCGCATCACGATGTACGAGTATACCATTGAGAAGTTACTTTAAATTTACGGATATTTTGGTTTCGCTTGTATCAGCACGTTGAATTTAACAACACAGAAGAGGTAAATACAAAATTCAAGGCATGTTGAGTTATTGTAGTAGAAAGCACAACTTTGGCTTGGTTTTTGGTTGAATTGTGCAAAGAAGATGTGTTGTATATGTATATGTGGACAAGCGTATACAAGTTCATCAAATTTAATCCTTGTTTCACAACTTTCACCCTCAATGTGCCTTAATCCGCATGTCGGAATTGAAAACCGAGTGAGGGCTTTTGGTATTAACCGTACATACGCTATACATATACGCGGATAACGTTTGTGTTACCCAGGTTTATACATTAACAAGGACAATCTATGCAAAACTTATATATCAATCCACATAGCACACATTTACTAATCATATACTATAAAAGCCACTTACATTACAGGACACACCAACACAACAACTAAGAATAAAATATATTATCGGATTTTCGGTAATTGGTTAAACTTAGTTTTCCTTAATTAACTCAAACCTAGAAGCGAATGAACGGAATGAAAGTCAAATCAATGAGAAGGTGTTAGTTCTACGGCAGGGTACAGCTCTTTATTGATTTATTACACTCAGTAATTATTGATTAAATCGGGGTGCATATTAATTTAATCGACTCGCCTTCGAAGAGGTATCTATCTCCAAGAAATATAGGTCAATATATAACTATATTAGAGAAAGAAACCCAAAATTAGTTTTTGAAACTATTAAAAAGAATCGATACAACAATTCCAAGCCGAAAGGAACATGAAAATTACAAATATACCTAAATGCCCAATAACCACATATTGCCTAGTCCTAGACCACATAGATTTATATGACATGGAACTAGATAAACAACAAACGGGAGAATGCCTTTTAAGTTTTGAAAGTGACCGTTTTATTGCCCGGACTCACCCAAAATACACACCTTTTAAGTTTTGAACGACCTATCTTTTAAGTTTGGTTTATACCTGGCATAGTCCTTATTGGGGTTAACGAGAAGTTAGTGGTAAACACACAAAACGTACTTGGTTTTAGCGTACTTGGTTTGGTTTTTTAACTAGGGAATTTAAAGATATATATTTTCTTGGCCTGTCGATTTCTGACCTGGTCTAGCCCAAATGTACTAAACTTAAAACGCCTATCATAAAATATTACTCGTCATGTCATAAAGTGAAACAAAACTTGAAACGCCTATGTCCGAACAAACAGAACAGAAGAACTCATGTGTAACTAATTTTTGTTTACATTTTTCTATAACCACTTAAGCCCTTAAGGCTTTTAATTGTATACTACGTTCGCCGAACACATTCAGTAAATGCTACACCCACAAATGCGCTGACAATTCCTACGAGCCATTCGAACGCCATTTAATTTAATCAAAATTGTAATAATAAATGAACAATGTCGAGGTTATGGCATTTGACGTTTGTTACCGTTCCGCCAGTTGGGTTGCATAGGACTGCTCTACTGCGTACTGCACGCCGATTGGTCCGTTACCGTTACGCCAGTTGGGTTGCATAGAACTGCTCCACTGCGTATTGCACGCCGATTGGTCCCAAATCACTTTATGCTCCTAGGAGTATAAACCGAATCGCTTTACGCTCCTAGGAGTATAAATTATTATGAGTATCGGAGGCATCATAAAGCTACACTTATACAGCATGCAACAGTGAATGTAATGTGTCACTTATACGACGTTCGGAGATAAAAATATTTAACTATTCCTGCAATCAATAACTTTGCTTTTTATATGAATTTTACTAAATGAAAGAGAATTTAGGAAATTTGGCCGAATTAGTTGAAAGTAAGACTTAATCTCACAGTGGCAATTATTCATTTATATTATTTAATTAATAGTAATATTTGATTTTTAATTTACATGAAAAGATGGCTCTCTCGGCGCGAATCGAACCCGGACCTCTAGCATATCTGGGGCAGTGTTCTACACCAATTAGACCACGAGTGAACTACTTTACTCTTGTAAATATTTTTATGCGTGTTTTTAATACAACGCGCGCTGAGTCACGTATCGATACTAAGTACGCTATACTAGAGGTCCGGGTTCGATCCCTGGCGAAAGTAACAACTTTTCTTGTAAATTAAAAGATTAATATGAATGCCTCTCTGTGAATTGCCAAATAGTAATTCAGATTGTACATTAATAAATGAATTATTGAAATATTTTTTGTTTGAAATGCACACTGTATATATTAGTTCTTATACAGTAGATGTATATGAAGCAAAAGACATGCGGAAAAACTTAACTTGGCAACCATCCAGTCTGCCTTCTTCGATTAACTTTATCATGAAAATTGTTTCTTTCCGAAAATACGATGCCGTCGATGCGCTGCATACCGGTCGACGATGCGTTCTTTAGGGGTGGTATGTGGTAAGAAAATGTGGTAAGAACGTAGGGAGTGTTTTCAAGAAAATATTCTATAAAAGGGAATGCGGAAACCAACAAAAATATGCGTCTTCAATACTTTCCCCTTAATTCTTACTTTGTTCAACACGTAAGTCTTTCTTTGGTATTTTAGGCAACATTTTAAGGAATCGAATTACTGGGCGAGTAGGTACTTGATTTCTGCGTGCTAGTTAAACATTTAGCCTTATCATATTCGTTTTTCATCAATGAAGTAAAATATTAAAATGTCGTTTATTTTTTTCAAAGTCTTTAGAGGATAAGCTACTGACTGATAACACAAACACAAATATTTGTATGAACGTAAATAGAGGTAATTTTTGATGCTTGAAATACCTAACAAATGCAATGGTTTTAGGCTGAAAAAATGGAACAACGTCGTAATTTTTTACACCCAGAATCGGCCGCGGGATTGCAGCAGGCACGCAGTGTACCTCCAGCATGTCCGTGGCCAGGACCAACATTGCCACCACTATCGAAACCACTAACAACTTCGAGTTCCGTCACTCAAAGCTGATTCGGAGACGATGCACTGAATATTTAGTTTAATGAAACAAATGTAATTAAGTAAGAGAACCTAACAAATAAATACCAAACATTACACTACTGACTTCACTACATCGTTAAAATCTAAAATGTATAAAGCATCATTTAGGAATATCGAGAAAAAATTAACAAATTCAAATTTCAACCAATGCAACCAATTAGTTAAAAATTATGTGAACACACTTAATACGCTTTTAATAATACATTTACTTTCATTAATGCGTAACACAACGTAATATGCGCTTGAATCATTGATAAGTAAACGATATGGATAATTACTTATTAACTATATAAATATAATATTTATAACTAGAACTTCATTGTAACAATATGCCTTATAGAATTATTGATCATACAGGCCTGATATGTAATTGAATCCTTCTTCTACTCAAGAATATATTAAGTATATTATCTATCAATTAAAAATAATATCCATATATATGTATATATACATAGAAGTATTTAGAATTTTAGAGCCTGATCATTGAATTGTTTGGGTGAAATTCATATAAATATGGATTATAAAACGGTAAAACTAAATGAACTTAAAAGACGACATGAAGAATAAGAATTAATGACACATGAATATTACTTAAATGATAACACAACATTCTTAAAATTATTAAAATAATATAAAACTTAAAAATAAAATTATAAAAATATTGTTATAAAATCTAAAATGACAATGCGAATCAATAGTTTCATAATTTCAAGTTTAAATAATTTAGAAATTTAATTATTAATTTCAAAAAAACAGTACGAAATTTAAAAAACAATTCATCTTCGGGAGCGAAAGTAACCATTTTAAGTCTTTATTAATTTGAAATTTAAATAATATAAAACATCCATAACTATTTATAGTATGTACGTAGTGAAAGAGAAAAAAGAACGGCAAACAACTGTTTAAAATTGCAATTTCCTTTGTAATAATTTAAATGATTAAATATTTAAATGATCGTCACGTATATTGTTTCCAAAAACCATTAAAAAAATTTAAATTCACAAAAGGTTAATCTTTTATGTAAAAAAAGTTACTATAAAATTAAGCCAAATGAAATCAAATCAACTGAATATCCTTCTAAAAATTATTAAACAAACATCAACAAAAAGTGCACCGAAATAAATTATAACAAGTTTTAAACATAGAATACAAAAAAAAAGTATTAATCGATGCCAAAAACACCAGTAAATCTTGTATAAATCAAAGAAAAAATTCAACTAAGCAAAGATTTTGTTCTAAATTAAATGATCCAATAATTTAATAACGAGTTTGACATCATTTTTCATTGTAAATACATTCGTATTAAATTAAATTAATAATAATATTCCATTCACAATAAAGTGCATTTCATCTACTTTCAGAAACACTACGAATTTAATCAACTAACAAGAATATGATAAAATTATTTATTGCTAGATTTAAATTTTTAAAAGGGGCTACAAAAGGATTGATTATCTTCCTATAAATAAGAAATAAAAATTAAATTAATAATTACAATACTAAATATTGAATAACTTAACAAATAACGAATTACCAATAAAACTTAAAAGATAAAATTAAAACTCAAACTCAAAAAAAACTCAATAAATTTCTTTGAAAGTAAACATTTCTATTAATTAAATAAAATAAAAAACATAAAAATTGAAATATAAAAAACTTTTGTTCACAAAAACAAAAACCTGTCTGATATTGTATTGTCTAATGCAGGGGTGGCCAACCCAAATGATATTGCGGGCCACTTTGGAAATACATCATA
>JARJEB010006151.1:0-15850 GCA_030264535.1 Liometoxenus newtonarum
TTGGAATCACTACGAAATTTACTAAAATTATTTTCTTTTCATTGTAGAAATCGTGGGAGTTTGAAAAATCATCAGATTACTCATTCGAATGATAGGCCCTTCACTTGTCAACAATGTGGCAAAGCATTTAAAGTGGCAAGTGTATTAAATACTCACCTAAAGTCACATGCAAAAGAGAGGCCAAGGCCATACAAATGCGAAATTTGCAACAAAGGTTTTGGGTAAATTGGTTCTCATTGAAAATGTTGAAAATTGTATGTACAATTTTTTTTATTTTAGAAATCGTACGCATTTAAAAAATCATCAAAGTATTCATTCGGATGTTAGGCCGTTCACTTGCCAACAATGTGGGAAAGCATTTAAATTGGCAAATACATTAAAAAAACACCTAAAGATTCATACAAAAGAGAGGCCAAGGCCATAGACATGCGAAATTTGCAACAATGCTTTCATGTAAATTTTTTTCTCATTGAAAATGTATTCTTATCTTTTTTACTTTCTGGCCACATACCGAAGGTATGCAGGCATAAGAAAGTAAGGGGATCATGAAAAAATTAGTCTTATTTTTCCCTGATTCATGGAGATCCGTTGACCCCAGGTCAAAAATCGGCTTTTTGGGCTGATGTGTGGCTGTGTATGTGTGTGTACAAAATTGCGGGAAAACCAAGCATCGTATCGGACTGAAACTTGGTATCTGGGCAGCTATTCTTCCCGATTGAACCCAGAGTAAAAATAAACAAAATCGGCTGGTAAAGAAGACTCCTTTACTCGTAGGCCAAAACGTCCAACTCGCTAAATATTGATTGTAGCCTAAAAGTATCTATATAATCTCCGAATTCGTTTTCAATTTCTTGCAAGATTTGTCATTAACATTTCTTCTAGAGCTAATGGTTTGAAAGATATGTGCTACCATTTCAACAATCCCATAACAATCACCTTCATAAGAATAGAACAATGCTGTTCCCATTTTCAAGTTTTGAAAAGACATCAAACTCGTCATTCCAGTGTTGGACCATTTAATTGTCAACAATGCGGTAAGGCATTTAAATCGAAATATCAATTAAAGGGTTACGATACACTGGAACATGCAAGAGAGAAAGCACCCAAATGCGCAGTTTGCAACAAAAGCTTTTGGGTAAATTGATTCTTATTGAAAATGTTGTTTTCTTATGTTCTTTTTATTTTAGAACGCTTCAGAGTGTTTCAGTGATATACCCTTTATTTGTCAACACTGAGGTAGGACATTTAAAACTTCAAAACTATTAAAACATCACGTAAGAGTGCTACATTCAACAGAGAAACCACACAAATGTAAAATCTGCGATAAATCTTTTGTGTAAGTCTGTCAACATTACAAATTTTCAGTGATAGCATTTGCACCGGATGCAAACGTTTATGCCCCCAACGCACCGGGTGCAATGATTGAATGACTGCACCGGGTGCAATTGTTTGGGCCCATTTTATGCGTCCGATTTATCCGCTGCAAACCCTGTTTATTTGCACCGGTGCAAACCAGTTTGCCATCACTACGAAATTTTCTAAATTTATTTTCTTTTCATTGTAGAAATCGTGGGAGTTTGAAAAATCATCAGATTACTCTTTCAAATAACAAAACACTATGTAAATAAATCGGTACGGGTTCGCACCGCACAACTTTCTGGCCATATCCAATACGATTTCGAGGAACTCGTCGATTGTAACAGGCGATTGAGCGGAAAGTGCATACCCAGTCTGGACTGGTTATTTTGAGAGTAATTAAGCAGTTGTGCTAAACTCACTCCAAAAAGACCGAAGAAACCGAATTACCAACATAAAAGTTAGGTATGGAACAAGTTGGAATTCTGGTTGGAATGAATTGAGAATGGCGGCGCGCACGTTTTTCGTAGGATTTATGTCACAATTACAATCAATGTTTCATCTTCATCAGATGATACTGACGATGATTGTTCAAAATATGTTCAAAATAATCTAAATCATAGAGAACTATATGTTTGCAAGCCTTTAAAAGCGTAGTGACTCCTATTAACCTATTCTTATCAAGGTTGTTGTTCATTATGAAGCCTGATCGGAAACTTCATGAAAATGTATCGGGATGGTCTCGTAAAATGGTTTTAGTATTAGGTAAAGTTACTCGCTCGCGATGTGAAATGCCATCCGAACTACGCTCGAATCCGTTCAGAAACCCTTGAGTGAAGAATGCGTTCTCAGGACTAAAAACCGAATTACTCTCCAAAAATCGCTCTACCTCGAGAGCGTACTTCCTGAACGGACTCCTGGGATCAACGGATCTCCATGAACCAAGGAAAATTAATACTTTTTTTTGCCGATTACATGTTATGAAATCTGTAAAAATATACTTATTTTTCAAAAGCCACGTGAGCAGCTCGATAAAGTCATATAAGCAGGTCTGGAGTTTGTTCGCTGAAGTGTTCGGAACGGTTTACAATGGAACTCTTTGGAACATTATCCTCACAAATCGAAAGCGCATCAGTGCGAACTCCCGAGTGCTCCCGACGACTCGAGCTCAGTGCGTTCGGCTATTCACTTCGTTTGACTCTTTTCACTCTAAACGCTCTTTAGTCGATCGGCTATTTCAAAAAGTGGGAATGGAGCTCTCTTTTTATACTTATTTTATCCCAGCTTCACTCCCACTCTGTCCAATTAACCGAGCTGCTTTTGATTTGACGCTTAGAACTGTTAAGAACCGGTCTATGGGCTTTAAGCGCTTGTCTATTTCGCAAATAACCTTCGGAGCGAATCGCTCTTTTTACTTCCTTCCACCCTTTCCCTTGAAGCACGTACCTATTTTTCTGGCCTTTATGCTCGCGCATGTGCTCTATTTGTTGGAGCAAAATGGTCAGAACGGTTCTGAGTGGCACTGTTCGGAACGTTTTACTAGCAAATCGAAAGCAACCCCGAACGCACTGCTCGGAGTGGCTGAGCCCCAAATCGAATGCACCGCAAGTGAAAGTATCCGTTCCGATTTTCGAGGTTATAAGTTATAACTAATATTCGAGCTAATATTTATTTCTCTGTCATCCTGGCAAAGGTAAACTCTTCAGTAATTAAAACTGGAATTTATCAATTCGTAGTGAATACTAATTTTTAACTATTTAAATTCGCTGGTTTTTCAGCGGTTCTTCAAAATGGAAACTACTCGATCATGCGGATGCAAAGGTTGTAGGACTTGTTTACTTTGTGAAAATGAGTACGGCATCACCAAGCAAATTCCTTTGAATAAAGATCATGGCTCATATGTTTACTGTCCCCATTGCAAGAAGGCATGGCCTGGTTGGGATATGAATCTGTACGAAGACCATCCAAATCACAAAGGCACTCCAATAAATTACTCAGATGTATTCATTGATTTGAACTTTTTAACGGATGATGACGAATCACGTATTATAGATGCAATTGAAAACATACCGTGGGATCTTTCGCAGAGCGGTAGAAGGAAACAAAATTTTGGTCCGAAATGTAATTTTAAGAAGAAAAAATTAAAATTAGGTGATTTCAATGGATTCCCCAAATCTTTACAGTTCATTCAAAACAAATTCAAACAAGTAAACATTTTAAAAGGTTTCGAAACCGTAGAACAATGTACGTTGGAATACGATCCTCGACGTGGCGCTTCTATAGACCCACATATTGATGATTGTTGGATTTGGGGCGAGAGAATTGTGACTGTCAACTTATTATCTGATTCAGTTCTTACAATGACAGCCAATACAAAGCCCTCCGGATACAACTTATCTCAAGTTGAAACTTATCCCAGTGTCATGTTAACTGGTGATGAAGTTTACAAGTTGAATAATGTTCAACAAAGTCCTATTGTTAGAATTCCAATGCCAAGAAAGTCTCTTTTGGTACTTTATGGTGCTCCCAGATATGATTGGGAACATCAAGTCCTCAGAGAGGATATTAGTAAAAGGAGGGTTTGTTTAGCATATCGAGAATTCACGCCTCCTTACCTAGAGTTCGGTGAACATTATGATGAAGGAGAAATAATTCTTAATAAAGCAAAGCAGTTTTTTTGTTAAATTAAAATAACTTCTGAATTACACTTGCAAAGCTGGTCGTTCATGTTTTCCTTCAAGTTTTTCATTAGTTTGCGCATAACCAGTACCTCCCTGTAATAAAATATAAATAAAAAAGTTCGTCAAGCATCACTTTCATATGACGTTTTCGATTTATATGCACTCTGGCAGAACTGCACTCGGCGAGTGAAGGTAAGTGCATGCACTGCATCTGCAAAAAGGGCAATTTCTGCACTGGTACAGTTAAACGAACAGTCAGACCTGCACTCAGTGCAAAAAAAGAATTGACCGCGTGCATAGAAGTCGGAAACGACATTAATTTTTGGTATACTTACCCTTTGCATTACGATTATATCTTTTTCCGTTAATTTTTGATCGGTCAGTGGATGAATCCAGTCCTTTTTGATAATCTTTTCCACACAATCCATTGTAACAACATCCCCTCTATAAATATTTGCAGATCGTTATTAATTTCAGAAATTTCGAATTTTGGTAATTATTTTGATTTAAATGCGCAAAAAGAACTTTTTTTGTAAATTAATGTTTCGGCCTGTCAAACAGAATACTCACGTTGGTTTCAAAACTGCACACGGAACCGAATTACTTAAAATATCGTGAGTAACAGCGCACATGTATCGATTTTCTTTAATAATCAACGATTTCTTATCGCTTGGATCCTTCACAGCTGTGAATTTAACATTAATAAGATCTTTTGCCTTCATTGGTTTACCAGAAATTGGACATGGAATCTTGCTCTCCTAAAATGATTAAATTAAGTGTTAACTCTTCGTAAATTATTAAGGAAGTGTCTAATCACCGGGGCGCCTCGTCATTACGCTCGTCGGGGCATGCATGCATTTGGAGGCACCGCAGTTTGAGGGGTGACCTCCGGCAACTGGCAATTAAAAAATAACCCTCAGGTGTGGAACTCATGAAAGTTAGAATTATAAGCGTAGAACTACGGCGGAAACTATAGCATCGGTCTCCCGTCCAAAAAATTAAACCCTCCCGACATTGCTGCACTTCAACGATCGAACGACAAACGGTTTATTCTAGGTGCTATGGGCGTTGCTTCCTTGACCGGGTAGAAACGGAAACCATCGTGGAAACCTAAATGCATAAATGCCCCGACGATTAGGTTACCAAATGCGCGTGCGCATGAATGCTCCGACGATTAGATTTTACGAGCGTAAACGGAGGGGCGCCCCGGTGATTAGACACTTCTTATTATTAATAGCGTTAAAGGTACTTGCAGGTTTTTCCAGTTTGGCTTTCGCAGAATTCTTCATCTGTCCGGGAACCCAATAACTAGGCAACTCCTTATCTCTGCCATTGGACATGTTTGAGATCGAGGATGTACTTGGACCGTCGGTCCTGAAACCGTCAATTGGTTTACTGACAATGTTATTTTCAGCATTCAGAAAGTTGCTGATCTTTTTATCAGTGGCATCAATAACTTTTTGCTCGACTTCATCATCTTCTTTCTTTTTTAATCTTTCATATTCCTTCAGTTTTCGACTATATTCATTCTTCTTTGTGATGATATACTGAAGAATAACCTCCTTATCAAATAAGTAACCATCCTTTCTAAAATTTTATTTTATTCATTCACCAAATTCACGAATAAGTACTTCTTAACTTCCGGAACTTACGTGATAACAGGGTTTCTACACGGCTGCAGTGATAAGGAGCAACAATCAAAATCCTTTACAGAGTCCTTGCCTAACCTTTTTGAATTTGTACCGTAACCGGAAGCAGCAGCATCTTTCTTCTTTTCGTGATAAGTGTATACAGCTCCTGCGGTGCAATTACGTGCATGTCTAGTCATTTTATTATTTGTTTTTGTTGATGGATGTGTAGTAATTCCACAGAAATTCGTTGATTGTTGCGGATGCCGTCAGTGCCCCACAAACACCAATATTCTCCTTGAATATGTCATGTCAATGTCAAAATTGTCAAAAATACACAAATAGGTGCTTTCATTATGCTCATTCTATACTACGCGAAGTGATTTACAACTACTCTGAGTTGTTAAGAGTAACTAGAAATCGTTAAGAGTTACTCTAAGTGTCTAGAGTGGAATATCGAAAGCAGATATTGGCAACACTGCCTTTGAAGTTTCCTTCCAGTTCCAATTCCAAAATCTAGTCATTTCATTATTTGTTTTTGTTGATCGATGTGTAGTACTTCCATAGTAATTCGTTGATTGTTGCGGATGCCGTCAGTGCCCCACAAATCCAAAAATTCTCCTTGAATATGTTATGTCAATGTCAAAATTGTCAAAAATACAAGAATAGGTGCTTTCATTATGATTATTCTGTACTACGCGAAGTGGTTTTCAACTACTCTGAGTAGTTAAGAGGAGTTACTCTAAGTGTTTAGAGTGGAATATCGAAAGCAGATATTGGCAACACAGCCTTTGAAGTTTCCTTCCGGTTCCAATACCAAATTCTAGTCATTTTATTATTTGTTTTTCTTGATCGATGTGTAGTAATTCCACAGTAATTCTTTAATTGTTGCGAATGCCGTCAGTGCCCCACAAATCCCAAAATTCTCCTTGAATATGTCATGTCAATATCAAAATTGTCAAAAATACACATATAAGTGCTTTCTTTATGTTCATTCTGTACTACGCGATGTGGTTTACAACTACTCTGAGTAGTTAAAAGTTACTAGAAATCATGAAGAGTTATTCTAAGCGTTTAAGAGTGGAATATCGAAAGCAGATATTGGCAACACTGCCTTTGAAGTTTCCTTCCAATTCCAAATACAAATTCTAGTAATTCGTTGATTGTTGCGGATGCCGTCAGTTCCCCACAAAATGCCCACAAATCCCAAAATTCGACTTGAATATGTCATATCAATGTCAAAATTGTCAAAAATACACAAATAGGTGCTTTCATTATGCTCATTCTATACTTCGCGAAGTGGTTTACTGAGTAGTTAAGAGTTACTAGAAATCGGTAAGAGTTACTCTAAGTGTTTAGAGTGGAATATCGAAAGCAGATATTGGCAACACTGCCTTTGAAGTTTCCTTCCAGTTCCAATTCCAAATTCCACAATCCAGTCCACATTTATTCTGCTCATGTGCTAGAGTTGTGTGCGGACAGGGCACCCAGTTTTTGACTCTCCAACTCTGTCGTTTGTCAAATAGTCAAGTTTGTGCTTGAAGAAGTTTGACTTGACCGGGCGGCGGGCTGGGCGGCGTAACCGGGCGGACGCTGCAGTAATAATTCGCGGTTGGGTGAGCAAAGGAGATCGAGTCGATCTATGGATCGAGCTCGAGGTGAAGATCTACATTTGTTGACGTGACGTTTCACTTCACATCGTGTGTGCAAGTTGATGATCGACTCGACTAGACTCGTGGTCGTGTTTGTGCAATGAACCGTAAACGATCTTTCTCACTGATTAATAAAACATAAAGAGATAAACTCAAAGACGAAGAAAGGAAGATTATCATTATTAGGATATGGCATGAAAATATTATTGCGATTTTTGCAATAAATATATGGCAGGTAAATACATTGAAATATTAAAAAATTAATCTTGCCCGAGCCCGAGATCTTGCCTTTATTTGCATTTTCCATTAAAAATATGCCGTCATATGTTTGAAAATAATTTACATAATAAATTCCGAATTCTCGATAACTTAAATGGATAACGAATAAATGCATTAATTTCTATTTTGCCCTATTATTTATGGAAATTAGCATTGTAGCTGACTGTTAGTACTGTATGGTTCGTTCGCTCGCCTTTTCATTGCTTGTTAATAACTTATCCTCTTTATTTTCGACAGACGTAAAATTTCGATAATATTTGCGACATCGAGTATCCAGTTTTCAACGATTTCGTTACGTTTCGTGTGTGCCTGTAATTTAACCTTCTCTGCTAAAGGTTTGGACCACTCCTAGTTGAATTGAAATTGCTTATTGCTTTCAACGTTTCAACCTACACGGTACGTGCATGTATCATGAAAATTTAATCATCCCACTTTTCTAAATCAATATAGAGTCTTCTTTTTTAGATGAAGATGATGTTACTACATCTCGGGGCTTTTCCGGTCTGTAAAAATTCTTATTTCAATTAAAAATCATCTTTCAACCTTCAACCAACAAAATCATTCACTCACGTCTAAATTTATTATGTATATTTGCGTAAAAATGGTGACAATGAAAATGAATTGCATCACCACTATCTAAATATAGATTAGATATATAAAATCAACTTCGAAGTCTGCGTACGCAGGGCCGTCTTATATCTTGTCATAGGCCGAAAAATGCCCTATATCTAAACATTAAAGTATTTTAAATTTTTTAACTCTGGGAAATTTGTCCATTATTATGAAATGCCGTTCGTAAGCCCTCCAATTTTCGTATGCACTAGGGCCTAAGCACAGTGGCTGAAGTGGATAAAACGGCCCTGAGTTTATCAACAGAGTTTCAAAATATTGTGTTTTCAAACAAGCTGAATAAGATCCATGAAATGAATAAATGACATGTGTTGTTTTGTTGCTGTTTCATTCCAGATGTTGCTCTTAGTGTGATACATAAACATGCGCTTTAATAAGCAAGAAATTGAAGCATTGGCTACACAACCATCGAGCAAATTTGAAAAGGAAGGCACGCTATGTATACGAGAACGTCAGGAAGGTTTCTTTCGGAAGTCCGAAGGTGAGTTTGAGAATTTTGTTTGATCAAAACGGTCTTATGCAAATGTTATTATATAGTAAGTGAGTTTTTGTAAAGGTGGAATGCCAATTACGCGACTCGAGTGGTTTGAGTTCCCGCTGTAGTCGACTTATTTTAAAGCGGCCCATACACCTAGTCGTCAACCTTGTCGTCAACTAGGTTGGGGTTGTTGCCCACACACATGTCAACCAAGTTGACAAACTTCAGTTTTATTTTGGCCTTCCCACAAGTTTTTACAAGTTGACAGCACAATTCCCAAAAAACAACTGATGTTTACAAGCATGTCGATAACCGTACCACACATGTCTCAACCTGGTCGTTAACATCAGGCTCCGCCCAATAAAAATCCAAACCACTTTGATTTTCTTCAACTTAGTCGTCAACATGAAATTTCAACATCAACCTACCCACAGACGGTCAACCTAATCATCAACATCGCAAGTTGAGGACTAGGTTGAAAGTGTATGGGCCGCTTAACTTAAAGCCGCGTTCGAGTCGCGTGATTGGCATCCCACCTTCAGGTTCACATGTTACTTAAAACTAAATAAATTTAACATTCAAATGCATAATTAAACGTTGAAATAATATATATATATATATATATAGTCATAATTCATTTATTTGCATTTCGTAATGCTTTGAGAAACGTTTAACTCGGTTTAAGATTGAAAAATGTCAACTGTAAAGTTTATGTGATATATTTGGCATGATGCGTGTCATTGTTGTTTGTATTAGTAATAATACGTAATGATAATGGCATGATGTTTTCATATATTTGCGGAATATAAACTTGCATTTTTTTTATATTTAATGCGAATTGTTGCATGATGCATATTTCTCTCGGTGTTTTCTCATACATTAATTTATATTTAACGTCGGAATGGAAAATAGTTCGATCGTTTGTTCATAAAGAGTGTTTCTTCTCTCAGTTCTCACGATAAAATATCTCTCACTTTAAAATTTTGTTTATGATATATAGCTTGTTGAAGTTTTAATGAGTAATTTTGCATATTTTGTTTTTACACCTGGTTGAGATTGAAACACTCTGAATGAAATAATGAAATAAAAAAGAACGACAACTATATGTGTACATTATTGTAAACTACTTATTAGAGGAGAGGAGTGTTTAATTAACATATGTGAATATCATCATCATCAATTGCAGGAAGAGGTAGCAAAAAAGAGAAAAAACGTCTTCGTAATCTGAGCTGTGTGGGGGGAACCAGTAAAGGTACTATACAAAAACCAAACAGATATCAATCAAAACAATCATCAAGTATTTTGGCACTCGACCACTAATTATTTCACACATCAAAGTTTTCTACTAAGTTTATCTCACAGTAACAATTAATAATACTGCTTTTTGTGTTTGTTACTTTATACTCACTTCATATACTAACTGGTTACTCACTCACTACAATTACTCAATGCTATTTCACTACGGTTGAAGTTTATTTGTTATTATTAACTTTTCATGTTATTTGTATTTTATTTATCAAAATAACAACTAACAGAAACTAATACAAAAAAAAATATGTTAATTTAGGAACTGGTTACTGACGATTTGTAAATGGGAATTTAGATATAAATATTTATACTTTTATGTACAGTTAGCTTTGTTTCTCTCTTTGTGAATCGTAGAGTTGTACTATTTTAGTTATCAGTAATTGTTGTGTGTTCTCGTAGCCGCATGATTTTTTTTTATTTGTTTATCACTGCATAAACGCGCTTTATGTAAGTTTGTGAAGCTTATTTAAGTTTATGTCATTCGCAGTCAACTTGGAACGCTGGTGTCGACTACGCGGCAATCTTCTCTTTTATTTCAAAAGCAAAGATCCTTGGTCGGAACCGATTGGTGTAGTTGTATTGGAACAATGTCAGGTTCGATTGGATCCACCTATGAGTACGGCGCCGCTTGCAAGTGATGGACATTACCCGTTTTATTTAGGTAAGCAAACTTCCTATATATTTGTCAGATTTATATAGCTTATTCGAAGATTTATGAATAAATATGAATATAAATCACATAAATTCCGTTTGCTTAGTGTTCGACGGTGGATTGTGCCAAAGTCTGGCTGCATCATCCGAAACGGAACGTATCAGCTGGATGGACGCAATAAGGGCGGCGAGTTACGAGGGCATCAGAGCCGAATTGCACACATTACGGCAATGCATTGAAAGAAGACGAACGCACAAACCCAATATCGATATAAACATGTGGCGTTTACAGAGAACACATTCGATTGATCTCTCTGAGTTGCCCATATGCGAAGTTTCCTTGGCCTGTGATAATCTACTTTGCGATGCGCACGGTTTACCGCCGAATCCGACGCTCGTCCTCGATGTCTACATGCCGCAAAGTAAGATTTGGGTACAGTACGCTCGAACCGAAATCATGGAGAGATGTAGTAATCCGGGATTTCTGTGTACCGTTTGCTTCCGATCCTCGGATGGGTTATCGGGAGAATCAAAGATTCGTTTCACTGCATTTGACGTCAGGGAGCGCGTTTCCCATACAGCAATTCCATTAGGATCGGCCATTGTATTACTAAGTGCCATTCAAGATTCAACGAGATTACGTATACCACTCATGTCCAGTGTTGCAAATACGGTGGGCTTCCTTACGATTAGCGCGTGGTCCTTGGAGGCCGAGGACAGGGGCAGTAGTACGGAACATACGCCATGTAGAATTCCACTTCACAGTAATCCACAAGTAAGAAACATTGACCGCATTCAGCGAACTACAGCGCCTGCATCGCTGCAATTCAAAAATCGCTGAATGTTCCGTGAAACGTCACTTTTTTTAAAGCGCTTTAAAAAGTGAACGTTTAGCGGTTTTTAAATTACAGGCGCTGTAGTTCGCTGAATGCGGCCGTTGATAGTGTTCAAATGCTTTATATTTTCTCTATCAGTTCTACAAACGCCATAAAATTAATACATCGTTATGATTATTGCCTAAATTATGAATCATTCTAATATGAGATATGTTTTTACTGCTTTTAGTTTTTCTTTTTGTATCAAAAAGGGTATTGGTAAGCGCAAAAATGAAATTCTTGGTCATTGTAAACAATTCTTTAACTTTCCAAACTTCTTCTCCCGTGTTTGTCGAATCGTCGCTATCTAAACCAAGCCATGCGGCTTTGTAATAAATCAGCTGCATGAGATAATCCCAGGAAGCATTAACAAAATTAAGAAATTTATCTGCCAATTCGATTTCCTTTATTTTGTCTTTGACTTGTTTTAGCTTCTCGTGTTTAGAACAGGAAATCTATTAAGTTTAAGAATATTACTTATTAGGTAATTTTAATGTTGAAAAGGTTATCTTACCGTTGATATATAAAGCGCTATAATGAAGAGAACCGCAGACATTTTTATTGTAAGAGTGTAACACTGTTGAGCGCCTTATAGCTACTGAACTTAGAACAGTTACACGTTGTCTTATTCAGTGCTTAGCATACTTAATGACAAAGAGACATATTTTTACATACTTGTAAAGGTGTTTATTTCATAATTAACTGTCATCTGGTGTGTTAGGAATGCGCACTGTACTTACACACACATTACTTTTGTAAATAAGATGATATTCATAAGTTAATTTTACCGTTAAAATGTGTTTCTAGGTTTTGTCTCATCGTCGATCACAATCCTTACCTCCAAGATTAGGTGCCAAAATGCGTCTTCCTAGTCAAGCTGAATTAAAGCTTCTTTATTCAGCGCCATTTCTGCAGACCTACCGCTTTCATTCCGGTCTAGGGGGTGATATATGCGTTCACGAACTTATGGCCGAAAGCAAATTGTGTTTTGCGTTTCCCCAGCAATTGCTGTAAATATGACGACCAATTACTTTATAATTGGTGTTAAATTAATGTTTGTTCGTTGTTAGGAGTGTATGGATACATCAAGAAAAGGAATTACTTCAGGAAGTTGCCGGAATGGGCGAATTACGCGAACCATGGCATTCGCGTCAAGTTGAATTGCTTGATCGACATTTACATTTGTTAAGACTCTATTCACAGGCGAGAGAGAATCTCCAAGCGCACAAAGGGTCACTCTTCAAAGCAAGTTCTCGAAAATCGGATCGCAGTTTGGAATTTGCTCCAGTCAATTTACATTTACAACGAATGTGGGTTCACAACGATACGCTAAATAAAGCTGGCTTTTATGATTGGATTACTGTCGGTGCATTTACAGCGCATTCGCATAAATCGAAAAACGGTGGTCTTATCAAGTAAGTAATTGAATGTTACCGTTACGTCATTCAGAAATTAAAATTAAAATTCTTTAAAATTTTATTTAGGCTAGTGCAGCAACTAAAAGAATCGCCAATTAAGTCCAATTCAAATTATCAAATTAGTACAAAAATATCAATGGCAAACGATGCAATTCAGGCCATCAAACAATTGAGAAAAGATGTCGTTGAAGGCATGAGACAACTAATGCGCCTAGCAAAAGAAAAACAAACCATTGGAATGTTACCAATTTGTGATGATATGGTAAAGAAGACAAGGATTCTTTTGGGTTTATGGGATTCTGGTCTAGTTGAAGAAGCGCTTAGTTTTATTGAAGAATACAAATTAGTTGTTACCGACCAAGATTCAGGTGTTTGTGAAGATTTTTCCATTGAAAGACGATCACTAACATTATCACCGTTTAAGCGAATAACGCAACAATTAACTCTAGACTTAAAAAGTCCGGATTTGGATGATTTTGCAACCCCTTGTACACCTATGGAGGACATGTGGAAAATATCATTGGAAAGGAGTCTATTGAACACCAGCGAAGGAGTTAAAAGTTTATGTTCCAATATGCAAACGCCAGACGAGTCAAACTTTGTAATATTTCCAGATTGTGAAGATCATAACGATAACATTACATCCACACTTGTACTTAACGATGACATCCGGAATGATAACGGTCGCGCATTTCTGGACACGCACGTTATGTGCAGCTCACCATCTGCAAATTACTATAAACCGACTGACGAACCAGAGCCTTGGGACCTGACGCAATTGAATATAGAAGCAAGTGTTATGTGCCTCGTAAGCAAGGTGAAATTTTTATGTGGCAGGTGCGGTAGTCCAGCTGTTCGACTTCGACAGAACCAGAAGGTGGGCTCGTATAATAAGTCTGTGATTACTACTCAACCATCGGGAGATGTTGTTTGTATGGCTGTGAATTCCGTACGGAAGGTTGTGAAAAATGGTAACAAATTTACGGACGGCTTGGATTTGACCAAAATTGCTGATTGGGCAGGTGAATTGCGACCAAGTATGAAAAAGTTGCGACAAGCAATGGATGGCCTACTAAAGACTGCGCGATTAACGCATTCTGTTTTCCGCGTGCAGGAAGATCCAAAAGGTGCGCAACGCGTGTGCAACGTGCGATATAGAAGAGATGTTTGTTTCTCACAAGCACTCACATCGCTTGTTGCCGCGCTGATGACCAGATTATGGTGTCAGAAACCAGATCCAGCATTTGTTAACTGTTTAAGTACATTAGGACCTCTTGCTTCATTCGAAGGTTTACTAAGTTATCATGGAAATGAGATTGATATGTGGGGCGATATGTCTGTAGCAATTGAGGATCTGCGAACAGTGATGTTTGTTCTTGTCCGATCACCAATTGCAGCGGGTGGTAGCAATGAGCCACAATTAATGCCGAAAGTAAGCGGAAATCGTAGCGCATTAACTGTTTCATTGCCGGTGCCCGATTCTTTGTACTCACTTATACCAACTAGGATGCATTTAACGTTTCATGTCACTCCAGTATTTTTCAATATTGGCATTAATGAGCGTGCCACTTGGGCTGAAAGTGTAGGAGCCACTAAACCACAAGAAAGATCCAACATTGATAATTTCGAACGACTAAACGAATACTATTTAAGATACAGAAAACTAAATATGCCAGAAACGCCATTATATAATGGCCGTGCGACTTCTAGTGCGGCACATGTACGACCTTTGTCCACACTCATGGAAGCATTGAAACACTCCGTTCATAGCGAGAAGTCGAAAAACGTTGAAATTTTACATTTGTCTGCGCAAATCTGTAGACAGATGAGAGGTTTACGATTTACTAGTTGCAAAAGTGCCAAAGATAGAACAGGTATGGGAGTAACATTAGAACAATGTCACATTCTAGCGGAAGAATATCATTTAGCAGAACATGAATTTCAACGAGCCCTAGACTGCATACGAAGGTAATCTTAAAATATTAAATTGTCTTGTCAAATGGTCAAATCGTTAATATCTTTTTGTTTGTTGCTACAGTGAAGGATGTCGAAGAGAAAATACCATGAAGAATATCAACGTTCGAAAGTACGCCTTCAATTCATTGCAGTTGTTGTCACTTCCAAAATTATACAGACCACCTGCCGGTACTTACGGTTCGGCGCAATCATAATTTATTTAAAATTTACTCGATTTTACTAATTCCAAGGTGCCAATTCCTGAACTAAATAGTCAACTTGTTATTCAATATTCTAAATTTTAATTTAAATGTTTATATAGCGTTCTATTTTATTTATATTATTATTACAAACCTAGATAATGTTTAGACAGTTCATGTAATAAAATGAAAATAATAACTAACCATTTGAGAATAATTAATGAAGAATCGATGACAAATGTGGTAAACTATATCACGAATGAACCCAAATAATTGATGTAGATATGATACATTGCCGTCTGGATATAGTTCACTAAAGCGGTTGTTAACGTGTTCAAATGTTTCGAAAAGTTGTCTAACAACGAGCGAAATATGCGTTAGCTGATTTTTACTTTCCGGCCACATACCGAAGGTATGTAGGTATAGGAAGTAAGGTGATCATGAAAAAATTGAAGTCTTATTTTTCCCTGATTCGTGGAGATCCGTTGACCCCAGGTCAAAAATCGGCTTTTTGGTCTGATTGGCTGTGTGTGTATGTGAACAAAATTGCGGGCAAACCAATCAACCTAGGGCACGGGTCGACAGACCGCGGCTCGCGAGCCGCATGCGGCTCTTTGCAACGCGTTTGCGGCTCTTCAGACATCAACTTGGACATAACAAAGCCTTCAAAATCGATGAAAGGTTACTGTTTTAACTAAGTTTTAAATAAAAATTGGCTCTCTTATCTTCGTTGTCATG
>JARJEB010006155.1:0-63903 GCA_030264535.1 Liometoxenus newtonarum
GTTGGTCTTTAGGACGCATTGACAATTGGGCGCATTGACAACTGGACGCAACGACTTTACATCTTATGAAAAAAGTTCTTTTGGGTGGTTTGGTTTGGTTTGGTCTTATGAAAAAAAAGGTAAGGTAAGGTAAGGAGGTTAGCCCTTATTGGGGTCAGCCAGAGGGTAGTGTAAAAACACAAAACGTACTTTGGTTTTAGCATACTTGGTTTTTTCACGAGTTTTTTCATAAGACGTAAAGTCGTTGCGTCCAGTTGTCGATGCGTCCAATTGTCAATGCGTATTAAAGACGCCGAGTCCAACTGTCGTACGAGTCCAATTGTCGTGCGTCCAAATGATCGCGTCCAATTGTCGCACGTCCAATTGTCTGCGTCCAATTGACGTATAACCAATTTACGGAAGTACCTTGATTGCATTTGATGAATGGATCACCCACTAATCCTGCGGGGCATCTACAAACGGCTTTATGATTGGTTGGAGTACATTCCGCCGTTAAGGCACACGGATTTGCAACGGAACATGGATTCACACATTGTCTGTTTAAGCAAGTCTCACTCAAAGCGCAATCGTCGCTTGATTTGCAACCAAGTTCATCATGAGGCGCTAAGAAATAACAAATTAGATAAGGTTATTTAAAGAGTAGATCTAAATTTAATAGTCGCGCTGCTGTTTAAAATTTTATATGTTAGGATCACGGAATAGGAATACTGCTGCAAACATAAATAATTTCGTTAGTAAATTTTAAATTCATTAAATATTTACCTGGTCGACATTCTTTATCAGCGTCACCAACGTGACCAGGCAAGCATAAGCAAGACATGGTACGTAATGGTAAAGTATCGACAACTGTACATTTGGCGTTAACTCCACATGGTTTTGTTTCATAGCATGGATTCTTACACACTTCGTTGAAACAAGCAAGTCTGCTTGAACAATCAGCATCCATCTTACATTGCGGTTGAACTACCACTGGTGCAACATTGCATGAAGTGAGTGGATTGCCAATATATCCTGGTGGGCATGAGCACTGAGGTCGGTGATTGGTGACGTGACAAATGGCATTAAAACCACAGTTGCAAGGATCCTCGCAACGTTCATTGCGGCAAGCCAAATTATAAGGGCATTCTTCGTCAACGGTGCATTCAGGTCTTTCGCATTTTATATGAGCATCACCTCTGAATCTATCTGGGCAATAGCAACGAGCACGATGGTTTGAATCTGGTTTACAGAATCCATTAATTCCACATTGTGTGTACAAGCAAGGATCAACACATTCCCTATTGACACATGATTGGATAGCTGGACAATCGGAATCAGAACGACATCCAACTAAAAAAAAAGAACATGTTTCATGCAAAAACATTTTAAGCATTCATTTATTAAATATACTTACTTTCAAAACAAGCGCTTTGGGCATTACCCGTATAACCGTCGCGGCATGTGCATATTGCACGATGAGATTGCACGCGACATTCAGCATTGACTCCACATATATTGGGACTTTCAGAACATGGACTTCTACATTGTTGGTTTACGCATGCTTTGTCTTTGGTGCATTCTGAGTCATGAGTGCATTCTGGTTTCGGTATTTCAACAGCCTGCACTCTACATTGAATTTCTGGAACACCTACGTAACGCGGTGGACAGGAGCATACTGCCTTGTGATTGATAGGCTGACAAAGGGCATTCAATCCGCACGCATCTCTACATGGATCTCTACATTTTTGTGAATAACAAGCCCGATCACGAGGACAATCTTGATTGATAACGCATTCAGGGTATACGCAAGTAGCAGCTCCATTTTGCACACGACATTGACCGTTTGCTCGACATGGTGATGGATTGCATGGATCGACTGGCTCTGCTTGTGGTTCTCTGCATAATGTGAATGGATCACCAATCATTGGAGTTGGACAACTGCACACTGGACTATGATTTATAACGTGACAAACAGCATTAAATCCGCAGACGCCTGGACAAGGATCGATACATTTCATATTTGAACAAGCTTGATTCCTTGGACAATCGGCGCTGATTGTACATTCTGGTCTGCAGCCGCCGCTACTTGGACTTCCGAAGAAGCCAGGTAAGCATTCGCAAATTGCATTTTGAGCAGATGCTCGACAAATTGTGTTAATACCACATGGGGAAGGATGGCACGGGTCAACTTCAATTGGTTCTTCTAAAGACAAAAACATTAATAAACAACAGATAAAATGGCATGCAAAATTACGTACCTCTAGGTGGTATTAAATTGCATAGTCTAAAGGCGTCACCAGTATAACCATATGGGCATGTGCACATTGGAATATGATTTGTTACATCACACTGTGCATTGATTCCACATGTACCCGGACATGGATCTTGACATTTATTACGAATACAAGCCCTATTCATTGGGCAATCGGAGTTAGCAACACATTCTGGTCGACAACTATCGTACGGGTTTCCGCGATACTCTGGTAGGCATTCGCACACAGAATGATCGTATTCAACACGACATCTTGCATTTGAGCCACATGGCGATGGAATACATGGGTCGCGTCTCTCTGGTGGTGGCGGTGGAGTTTCTGTTTAAAATTCATTATCATCGTATAAGCAAATTATTTTAACAACGTATAAGCCAGTAAGATAGAGCAGTTGAAGAAAGTATACATAAAAGTGAGATATTAAAGAATCTTGCAACAGTTTTGGGCAGCTTACGTGGTATAGGCTGGCAAAAAGTGAATGGATCGCCAATATATCCAGTAATACAAACACAATTAGGTACGTGATGTATGACATGACATTCCGCATTATAACCGCAAGATCCAGGACAAGGACCTTTGCATTTAAGATTTATGCATGCCAAATTCGAAGAACATTCATGATTGGAAATACATTCAGGTCTGCAATTTGGTGGTGTACCAATATATGTAGGTAAGCAAGTACATGTATATTGATCATTAGGCAATGAGTCACATTTTGCATTTGGTCCACATGGTGATGGAATACAAGGGTCTCTTGGTATATCAACGGGTCTTGGTCGTTCTTCCGCTAAAGAATAAAATTAATTTTCTTTACGAAATGACTATGTTCAAAACTTATATCCTTACGTATCGGATAACATTTAACGAATGGATCGCCTGTCTGGCGATGTGGACAACTGCATATTGGATTGTGATTCACAACTTGACAGTGAGCATTAATTCCGCAAGTTCCTGGACATGGGTTGATACATTTTTGAGCCACACACGCTTCGTTTAAGGGACATTCAGCACTATTAACGCATTCTGGTCGACATGTGGGAGGACTGCCAATGTAACCCGCCACGCATGAACAAATTGCTTGTCCATTTATTTCCCTGCATTGACTGTACGGTCCGCATGGACTTGGGTTACAAGGCTGTGATGGCGCTGGTACTAAAATGATTATTCGTATAATTCATTACCCAAAATAGCTGCGAGGTATTCGTACCTTCAATCTTACGACACATATAGAATGGATCACCGGAATACCCTTGAATGCACGTACAAGTGGATATATGATTAATAACTTCGCATTCAGCGTTTTGTCCGCAAGTACCAGGGCAAGGATCTTTACATTTATTTTGTATGCACGCTAATGTTCGAAGACAGTCGTTATTAAGTACACATTCGGGTCTACATCCTCTGTAAGGATCTCCTTGATATTCAGGAATGCACGTGCAAATACCATCTCTACATTGAGCATTAGATCCACACGGTGATGGATTGCAAGGATCAGTTGCTATTGGTTCAGGTGCTATAAAACCAGTAAATATTTAAAGTTTTACAAAATTGGGGTTATAATTAATTTTCTCTTACGTGGAGGTGGTTTGGGGTAACAATTTGTGAAAGCATCTCCAGTGTATCCATCAGGGCAAGTGCAAATAGGAGTGTGATTTATTACATTGCATCTAGCATTTGCTCCGCATGATCCAGGACATGGATCTCTACATTTTTCACGCATACATGCCAGATTACTAGAACATTCCGGATTGATGGTACATTCAGGTCTGCAATTTGGCGGGTTACCAATATAATTGGCTAAACATGAACAAGATGGTGAACCGCCAATATCTCTGCATTGAGCGTATGCACCACATGGTGATGGTACACAAGGATTTATAATTACAGGTTTTGCTGTATCTTGTGGTGGAGCTGAAATTAAATATTAAATTATAATATTCTACACTATGGCAAAAATCTTACGTGGTATTTGATAGCATCTAGTGAATGGATCGCCAGTATAGCGCGATATACATGAACAAATTGGGCTATGATTGATTACTTCGCAACGTGCATTCAGTCCGCAAGTTCCAGGACAAGGATCAACACATTTGTAATTAATACATGCTCTGTTTAACGCACATTCTGAGCTGACAGTACATTCAGGTCTGCAACCTGGTGGACTCCCAATATATTCAGGTAAGCATGAGCAAACGGCTTGACCATTTACCTCACGACATTGACTATTAGGGCCACATGGTGATGGAGTGCATGGATTAACAGGCTCACGTTGAACCGCTATAATTAAATGATTAGATCAATTAACTCTTTAGTCCTAATTGTCTTACGTTCTGGTGGTGGTAAGTGACAATATCTGAATGGATCTCCAGTATACCCAGCATAGCATGTACAAGATGGCAGATGATTAATAACTTGGCAATTAGCGTTTTGTGCGCAAGTTCCTGGGCATGGGTCTTTACATTTGTTATTTACACATGCTTTATTTGAAGGACAGTCGGTATTAAGTACGCATTCTGGTCTGCATCCTTCATAAGGATTTCCATAGTAATCCGGAATGCAAATGCATGAACCAGCCTTATTTTGCTCTTTACAGATTGCATTAGCACCGCAAGGCGATGGTAAACAAGGATTAACTGATTCAACAGGTCGTGGAACTGAAACTAAAACAAAATCGTAACATTCAAATTCCATATTTCCACAACAGCTTACTTTCTGGTAAAACGCAACGTCTGAATGGATCACCAGTATACCCGTGGATACACACACATTGGGGTGTGTGACTTACAACTCTGCATTCAGAATTTTGTCCGCATATTCCAGGGCAAGGATCTGAACATTTCTGATTCGTACAAGCTAAGTGATTTGGACATTCCGGATTGCTAACGCATTCAGGTCGACAATTTGGTGGCGCTCCTAGAAAACCTGGTAAACAAGAACAAGATGGAGCTTCGTTCACAACTCGGCATTGCGAATTAGGGCCACATGGCGATGGTGAACACAGGTTTATATACACTGGTTCCTCTTCTGAAATATAATAAAGCGACTATTTGGATTTTGAAAACATTAAAAGATAAACTTACGAATTGGAATACACCTAATAAATGGATCACCAGTGTGTCTTTGGGGGCAACTACATATTGGATTATGATTTACTACTTGACAACGAGCTGAAATACCACAAGTTCCTGGACACGGGTCAACACATTTTTGATTTACACAAGCTTCATTCAGAGCACATTCAGAACTAGTAACACATTCTGGTCGGCAACTTGGAGGTGCACCAATAAATCCAGGTACACATGAACATATTGCTTGTCCATTTATCTCGCGACATTGACTATTTGGTCCACAAGGACTGGGATTACACGGATTTGTTTTCACTGGCGCTACAAAACAATAAATAAGATTCTTAAATTAAAAATAATAAAGGTATCTTACGAGGTATAGGTGTGCAAAGCACAAAGGCATTTCCAGTATAGCTGGTAATACAAGAACACATTGGAATATGATTGACAACGGCGCATTCAGCATTTTGTCCACATGTGCCAGGGCATGGATCTATGCATTTACTTCTGATGCATGCTAAATTTCTACTGCAATCACTGTTAAGGACACATTCTGGTCTGCATCCTCTATAAAGATCTCCTTGATATTCAGGAAGGCAAGTGCAAATTCCGTCCCTGCATTGAGTGTTTGGCCCACATGGGGACGGATTGCATGGGTCGGTCGCTACCGGTTCTGGAGCTATAATTTTATATTGATTAGCAAAAATTAGTATGACGTGTACCTAATACAATCTTACGGGGCGGTGGCTTAGGGTAACAATTTGTAAACGGATCTCCAGTGAACGCATCTGGACACGTGCATATTGGTGTGTGATTGATTACAGCACATCTAGCATTGGAGCCACACGAACCAGGGCATGGATCTCTGCATTTTTCCCTAATACACGCTAAATTGCTGGAGCATTCAGGGTTGATAGTACATTCAGGGCGGCAGTTTGGTGGACTACCAATATAATTAGCGAGGCACGAACATGATGGTGCACCACCAATATCTCTGCACTGAGAATAAGGACCACATGGTGATGGTAAACATGGGTTTACTATAACTGGTTTTGGAGGATCTTGTGGCGGCGCTAAAATATTTAGAAATTATAAAAATTTAAGTATTAATAAAACATTAATAGCTTACGTGGTATTGGATAGCAACGTGTAAATGGATCTCCAGTATATCCAGATTGACAGGAACATATAGGACTGTGATTCAGTACTTCGCAGCGACTATTCAATCCGCAAGTACCAGGACATGGGTCAATACATTTACGATTAACGCACGCCTTATTCAAACCACATTCAGAACTGACTGTACATTCTGGTCTACAAGCAGGTGGGCTGCCAATATATTCTGGTAAGCATGAGCAAACAGCTTGTCCATTTACTTCGCGACATTGAGAATTAGGTCCACATGGTGATGGCTGACAAGGATTTACTGGTTCTTGTTGAACAGCTAAAAGTGAATATATTACAAAACATGATGCTTCGCTGAAGTATTACCATTACGTTCTGGTGGTGGAATATGACAATATCTGAAAGGATCTCCGGTATAGCCTGGTCTACATACACATGATGGCAAGTGATTCACTACTTGGCAATCAGCATTTTGTCCGCATGTTCCAGGACACGGGTCTTTACATTTATTATTGATACACGCTTTATTTGATGGACAATCGGAATTCAATGTGCATTCTGGACGACAACCTTCGTATGGATTACCAATAAATTCAGGCAAACAAGCACATGATCCAGCATTATTACGTTCTTGACAAATTGCATTTGTACCACATGGTGATGGGAAACACGGATTGATATGTTCTTGCGGTTTTGGAGCTAGAATAAATAATTAAAATGTATTCAGAAAATTCCTCAACTAAAAACTTAAAAAAGAATACCTTCAACTATTTCGCATCGAGTAAATGGATTGCCAAAGTAACCAGGCAAGCACACACAATTTGGTGTATGACTAACAACACGACATTCTGCATTTGTACCACAAGTACCAGGACACGGATCTTTGCACTTGTTATTGATGCATGCTAAATGGTTTGAGCATTCGCTATTGCTCACACATTGTGGTCTACAATTCGGAGGATTTCCGATATATTCAGGTAAACAAGAGCATGATGGAGAATCGTTAACGACACGGCACTGAGCGTTGGGTCCACATGGGGATGGTTGACATGGATCCCTAATTATCACCGGTTCTTCTTCTAAATTAGGTAAATTATAGTTTGAATTAATCTCGAATAATCAAAGTAACATCAATAAACTTACGAATAACTTGGCATCTAACAAATGGATCGCCAGTATGGCGCGGTGGGCAACTGCAGATTGGATTATGGTTTACAACTTGGCAGTTAGCTGCAATACCGCATGTGCCGGGGCATGGATCAATACATTTCTGATTTACACAAGCTTGATTTAAAGAACATTCTGAACTAGTAACGCATTCCGGCCTGCAGGTTGGTGGACTTCCAATATATCCTAAGACACAAGAACAAACAGCTTGTCCATTTATTTCACGGCATTGACTGTTAGGTCCACATGGTGAGGGATGGCATGGATTAACTTTAACTGGTTCTTGTACTGGGTAGCAGGCAACAAATGCATTTCCTGTATGTTTAGGTAGACACGAACACATTGGTATGTGATTTACAACATTGCATTCTGCATTTTGTCCGCAAGTTCCAGGACAAGGATCTGTACATTTATTTCGTATGCAAGCTTGGTTGCGGTTACAATCACTGTTTAAGACACATTCAGGTCTGCACCCACGATATGGATCGCCTTGATATTCTGGTATACATGTGCAAACACCGTCTCTGCATTGAGCATTAGGACCACATGGTGATGGATTACATGGATCCGTAGCTACTGGTTCAGGCGCTAAAATTTTCTACTGATAATGAGCTGTAAAGTGATAATAAGCGTTTCTTACGTGGTGGTGGTTTTGGATAACAATTTGTGAATGGATCACCGGTGTATCCTTGTGGGCACGTACAGATTGGTGTATGATTGATCACATTGCATTCAGCGTTAGTTCCACATGAACCAGGACATGGATCTCTACATTTTTCCCTAATACAAGCTGAATTGCTGGAACATTCTGGGTTTATTGTACATTCAGGTCTACAATTTGGTGGGCTTCCAATATAATCTGGCAAACACGAGCAAGAAGGAGATCCACCAATGTCTCTACATTGTGAATTAGGTCCACATGGCGACGGTATACAAGGATTTATTATTACTGGTTTTGGTGGATCTTGTTGTGGTGCTAGAAAAACAATTGATATCAATATGAGAAATTCCTGCTAGAACAATTAAGAAATGCTTACGTGGTATCGGATAACATCTTGTAAATGGATCTCCAGTATGACCTGGATTACATGAGCAAATTGGACTATGATTTATAACATTACACTTAGCATTTAGTCCACATGTACCAGGACATGGATCAACGCATTTTTGATTGACGCATGCCTTATTTTGAGGACATTCCGAGCTGACAGTGCATTCTGGTCTACATCCTGGCGGACTACCAATATATTCAGGTAAACAGGAACATACTGCCTGCTGATTTACTTCAAGGCATTGACTATTAGGACCGCACGGGGTTGGGTGGCATGGGTTTACTGGTTCGTGTTGAACAGCTAAAATTGTGCAATTACAGTGTATTGAAGAACACTTTTCAAAATGGAAAGCTTACGTTCTGGTGGTGGAAAGTTGCAATATCTGAATGGATCGCCGGTATAGCCAGGCAAACATGTACATGATGGTAGATGATTTATAACTTGGCAGATTGCGTTTTGGCCACATGTTCCTGGACAAGGATCCTTGCATTTATTGTTGATGCAAGCTTTGTTTGATGCGCAATCAGAATTTAAAGTACATTCAGGTCTACAACCTTCGTACGGATTTCCAATATATTCAGGTAAACATATACAAGCCCCTGCTCCATTTTGTTCTCTGCATTGTGCATTTGAACCACATGGTGAAGGTACACATGGAGTTGCTGGCTCATGCACTATTACTGGTTCAACTTTGATGTGACATTGTACAAATGGATTGCCTTCATATCCCGATATGCACACACAATTTGGTGTATGACTGACTACTCTGCATTCGGCATTCTGCCCGCATGTGCCAGGGCAAGGATCTTTGCACTTTTGATTTATACAAGCTAAATGACTAGAGCACTCACTATTACTAACGCATTCTGGTCTACAGTTTGGAGGACTATTTACAAATTCTGGCAAGCACGAGCATGAGGGACTATCACCGATGACTTTGCATTGAGCATTTGGTCCACATGGAGATGGTTGACACGGATTTATCACAATTGGAGATTCTTCTGTAGTTTAAATATAAAATATTTAGCATAATATTATGACTAAAATTAAATATGCTTACGTATCGGAAGGCATTTTGTGAACGGATCACCAGTATGGCGTGGCATGCAACTACAGATTGGGTTGTGATTAACTACTTGACAATTGGCATTTAAACCACAGGTTCCTGGACATGGATTAATACATTTTTGATTGACGCATGCTTCGTTCAATGGACATTCCGAGCTTGTTACACATTCAGGCCTACACGTCGGTGGGCTACCGATGTATCCTGGTACACAGGAACAAACAGCTTGTTCATTTACTTCACGACATTGACTATTTGGTCCGCATGGACTTGGATTACATGGGTTTGTTTTTACAGGTGCTTAAAGAAATTCATTAAATATCGAATTATGTTTTGGGAAGAAAATCATCCTTACGTGGTACTGGGGAACACAACACGAACGCATTTCCAGTGAAGCCTTGAATGCAAGAGCACATTGGAATGTGATTTACAACGCTACATTCTGCATTTTGGCCGCATGTCCCTGGACATGGATCTTTGCATTTGTTCCGTATGCAAGCTTGATTTCTATTGCAATCACTATTCAAAACACATTCAGGTCTGCATCCTCGATAGGGATCTCCTTGATATTCTGGAAGGCAGGTACATACACCATCACGGCATTGCGCATTAGGACCGCATGGTGATGGATTACATGGGTTCGTAGCAACTGGTTCTGGTGCTACAAGATATTGAAGTTAATTGAATATAATGCCCGACGGTTTCTAAATTCTTACGTGGTGGTGGCTTCGGATGACAATTTGTAAACGGATCTCCTGTATAACCTTCAGGGCAAGTACATATTGGGGTGTGGTTGATAACATTACATCTTGCATTTGTACCACAAGAACCCGGACAAGGATCTTTACACTTTTCTCTTAAACAAGCTAAATTGCTTGAACATTCTGAATTGATTCTACATTCTGGCCTGCAGTTTGGCGGGCTTCCAATATATTGTTGTAAGCAGGAACATGAAGGCGAACTACCAATATCTCGACATTCTGAATATGGTCCACAAGGGGACGGTACACACGGATTTACAATAATAGGCCTGGGTGGATCTGCTGGAGGTGCTGTAAAAGAGTGGGAATTATCAAATTTAGATTCCAATTTTAAATTTGTGAACTTACGAGGTATTGGGTAACATCTTGTAAATGGATCACCAGTGTATCCAGACTGACATGAGCAGATGGGATTATGATTAATGACTTCACATCTACCATTTAGACCACATGTACCGGGGCATGGATCTTTGCATTTCTGATTAATACATGCACGATTTAGAGGACATTCGGAGCTAACAGTACATTCAGGTCTGCAACTTGGTGGGCTGCCTGTATACTCTGGCAAACAGGAACAAACAGCCTGGCTGTTTACTTCTCTACATTGACTATTTGGACCACATGGTGATGGATTGCATGGATTTATTGGTTCATGTTGTACAGCTACAAGAAACCGATGAAAAAATTTACTGAATTTATGATTGATAATCTTACGTTCTGGCGGGGGGATATGGCAGTATCTAAATGGATCTCCTGTATAACCTGGTATACATATACACGATGGCAAATGGTTGATTACTTGGCAATCTGCGTTTTGACCACAAGTTCCAGGGCACGGATCTTTACATTTATTATTTATACAAGCCTTGTTTGATGGGCAATCCGTATTGAGTACACATTCAGGCCTACATCCTTCATATGGGTTACCAATATATTCAGGAAGGCATGCACAAGATCCAGCTCTGTTTTGTTCTTTACAAATTGCATTAGCTCCACATGGTGATGGAATGCAAGGTGTTGGTCGTTCTTGAACAACTTGGATTTCTAAAAATTGTTTTTCTCAGCAAAGATTTAAATTATTAATAATTTTGAAACATACGAATTGGTAAACATTGCCTAAATGGATCTCCCTCGTAACCAACAATACAAACACAATTAGGGGTATGACTAATAACACGACATTCTGCATTAGTGCCACAAGTACCGGGGCAGGGATCTTTGCATTTCTGATTAATGCATGCTAAATGATTTGCGCATTCTGTGTTACTAATACATTCCGGCCTGCAATTTGGTGGTGTTCCGGTAAAAGTTGGCAAGCATGAGCAGGAAGGGGAGTCTCCCACTTCTCTGCATTGCGAGTTTGGTCCACATGGTGATGGTTGACATGGATGAGTTGGTACAACTACAGGGCTTTCTTCTGCAATTAAAAGTTCTTCAAAAACTAGAAGGTTGGTTTTATAAATCATACCTACGTATTGGTAAACATCTTATAAATGGATCACCAGTATATCTCTGAGGGCAGCTACAAATTGGATTGTGGTTGACTACTTGACAATGAGCACCGAAACCACATGTGCCTGGACACGGATCAATGCACTTCTGATTTACACATGCCTGATTTAGAGAACATTCCGAACTTGTAACACATTCTGGTCGGCATGTGGGTGGACTACCGATAAATCCAGGTACGCACGAACATACTGCTTGTCCATTTATCTCGCGACATTGACTGTTTGGACCACACGGACTCGGATTGCATGGATTTGTTTTAATTGGAGCTAAAAATTTTAAAGTTATTAAAAAGTTTGTAATAATAATGACTATTCATCTTACGTGGTACAGGTGAGCATAAAATAAATGCATTTCCAGTGAAACCTTGGAGACAGGAACACATTGGTATATGATTTACAACATTGCATTCTGCACTTTGACCGCAAGTACCAGGGCACGGATCTTTACATTTGTTTCTAATGCAAGCTAAGTTACGATTGCAATCGCTATTTAAAATACATTCCGGTCGGCAACCCCTGTAAGGATCTCCTTGATATTCAGGTAAACAAGTACATATACCATCGCGACACTGAGCATTTGATCCACATGGGGAAGGATTGCAAGGGTCAGTTGCAACTGGTTCTGGTGCTGAAAATTAATATGTAAAAATCGCATACCTTCTTTTGGTCTTTTTAATAAATTTCTTACGTGGTGGTGGTTTTGGATAGCAATTAGTGAATGGATCACCAATATAACGGTCTGGACATGTACATATTGGAGTGTGATTTATGACGTTACATTGAGAATTTGTCCCGCAAGAACCTGGACATGGGTCTATACATTTTTCCCTAATACAAGCCAAGTTGCTCGAGCATTCCGGATTAATTGTACATTCTGGTCTACAATTTGGCGGGCTGCCAATATAATTTGCGAGACACGAACAAGAAGGTGAACCGCCAATATCTCTACACTGAGAGTAAGATCCACAGGGTGATGGTACGCACGGGTTAATTGGTTCCTGAAGTACAGGTTCTGGTGGAGGTGCTAGAGAATAAAATAAAATTTGCAATTCGGTTTGAGATTACACTTTAATTTAATCTTACGTGGTATTTGATAACATCTTGTGAATGGATCTCCTGTGTAACCAGTTTGACATGAACAAATTGGGCTATGGTTATGGACGTGGCATCGAGCATTTAAGCCGCACGTTCCAGGACATGGATCAATACATTTCTGATTAATGCACGCCTTATTTTGTGGACATTCTGAACTGACTGTGCATTCGGGTCTACAGCTTGGCGGACTACCAATATATTCAGGTAAACAAGAGCATACTGCTTGGTCATTTACTTGGCGACATTGACTATTAGGGCCACATGGTGATGGATTGCATGGATTAATTGGCTCTTGTTGAACAGCTATAAGAATTATTTTAATTGATATCCCAGGCTAAATATGCTATGCTTACGTTCAGGTGGTGGTAAACTACAATATCTGAATGGATCCCCAGTATAACCGGGTCGGCAAGTACATGACGGCAAATGATTTACAACTTGACAGTCTGCATTCTGTCCGCAAGTGCCAGGGCAAGGATCTTTGCATTTATTATTAATGCATGCCCTATTTGATGAGCAATCCGAATTCAAAATACATTCTGGTCTGCAACCTTCATAAGGATTGCCAATATATTCTGGTAAACATGTACAAGAACCAGCTCCATTTTGTTCTTTACATATTGCATTTGCTCCACAAGGGGATGGTGAACACGGGGTTCTAATTTCTTCCGCTTGAACTAATAAAAGAATAATTTAAGGTTTAATTAGGTATTTGTTTTTGTGTAAGCTTGTAGAAATTAGTTCCGCAATTTGTCAATTTCCTTTTCCAATAATTTTAATCTTTATGTTAATATTCCAGTTTTCCCTATTTTACCATTTTGTCTGTGTTATAATTTTGTAGCCTTACAATTTCTATCTTCAACAAAAACAATCAGTATTACTTACTAGGTGGTAAAGTACATTGCGTAAACGGATTTCCAATGTAACCAAGTTGACAAACGCAATTTGGAGTGTGGCTAACTACTTTGCATTCCGCATTTTGTCCACAGATTCCAGGGCATGGGTCTTTACATTTTTGATTAATACACGCAAGATGACTGGGACATTCAACATTACTAACACATTCTGGTCTACAATTTGGGGGACTTCCTATGTAACTGGACAGACATGAACAAGACGGCGAATCATTTATGTTTCTGCATTCAGCGTTTGCGCCACAAGGCGATGGTACACATGGGTTGGTTGGTATAACAACAGGTTCTTCATCTAAAGATATATCTTAATTAGAATTATGCTTTGGAAATATATCTGATAAATTACATTTTACAATGCATCTGGTAAATGGATCACCAGTATGACCCGATGGACAAGAACAAATTGGATTGTGATTAATAACTTGACAATTGGCATTGATTCCACATGTGCCAGGGCATGGATTTATGCATTTCTGATTCACACAGGCTTCGTTCAAAGGACATTCAGAGCTGGTAACACATTCAGGTCTGCATGTAGGCGGACTTCCAATATATCCAGGAACACAAGAACAAACAGATTGTCCATTTATTTCTCTACACTGACTACTCGGACCACATGGACTTGGATTACATGGATTCGTTTTTACCGGAGCTATAAAAATGAATTGATAAGTTTAACGGAGTTAATATTGAGTTTTAAATCTTACGTGGAATTGGAGAACATAAAATAAATGCGTTGCCAGTGTATTCATGAATACACGAACACATTGGGATATGATTTACTACTGAGCATTCGGCATTTTGGCCACAAGTACCAGGGCAAGGATCCACGCACTTATTTCTAATACATGCCAGGTTTCTATTGCAATCTGAATTGAGAACACATTCCGGTCTACATCCTCTGTAAGGGTCACCATGATATTCAGGTAAGCAAGTACATATTCCATCTCTGCATTGACTGTTAGGTCCACACGGGGAGGGATTACAAAGGTCCGTTGCAACAGGTTCTGGTGCTAAAATTATTCAATTTAAAAACAAATAAATTCAACTATTTGGTTATCTTACGTGGTGGTGGTTTAGGGAAGCAATTCGTAAACGGATCGCCTGTATAACCTTCAGGACAATTGCAAATTGGCGTATGATTAATTACTTTGCATTGAGCATTTGAACCACAAGAACCGGGGCATGGATCTCTACACTTTTCATTCATACATGCTAAATTACTAGAACATTCAGAATTGATGCTACATTCGGGGCGACAATTAGGTGGACTTCCAATATAAGTAGCTAAACACGAACAGGATGGAGAGCCTCCGATGTCTCTACACTGAGAGAATGAACCACATGGTGACGGAACACATGGATTGCTAACAATCGTTGCTTCTGGTATATGCTGTGGTGCTGGAAATTATTTGGAAAAATATATGATTTGTAATTTCTATTACCTTACAAAATTAATTCTTACGTGGAATTCGATAACATCTTGTAAATGGATCACCAGTGTAACCATTTTGGCATGAACATATGGGGCTGTGGTTAATAACTTGGCAATTTGAGTTGAGACCGCAAGTTCCGGGGCAGGGATCTATACACTTTCTATTAACACATGCCTTATTCAACGCACATTCTGAACTAACAGTACATTCAGGTCTACAACTTGGAGGACTACCATTAAATTCAGGTAGACAAGAACAAACTGGTTGTTCATTAATTTCGCGACATTGACTATTAGGTCCACATGGTGATGGCTGACATGGATTTACCGGCTCTTGTTGAACAGCTAAAATATTTCTACCGTTAAATTGCAATTAACAACAACATAACTTATCTTACGTTCTGGTAGTGGCAAATCACAATATGCAAAAGGATCTCCAGTGTAACCTGACAAGCAAGTGCATGATGGCAAGTGGTTTATAACATGACATTCAGCATTTTGTCCGCATGTACCGGGACATGGATCTTTGCACTTATTTGCAATACAGGCTTTGTTCGATGGGCAATCAGAATTCAAGGTACATTCCGGTCTACAACCTTCATAAGGATTTCCAATATACTCAGGTAAACAACTACAAGCACCTGCTCCGTCTTTTTCCCTACATATTGCATTTGCACCACATGGAGAAGGAATGCACGGCGTTCTATATTCTTGGACCGGTTTTGCTATTGTAAATGTTGAAATTTAATACACGTGATTGGTAAATTATTATTTGCAACTTACGTTGTTCGTAGAGGCACTGCCTAAACGGATCGCCAACATATCCTGGCAAACAAACGCAGTTGGGTGTATGACTAACAACACGACATTCAGCATTTGCTCCGCATGTTCCCGGACATGGATCTTTACATTTTTGATTAATACATGCCAAATGATTGGAACATTCAGAATTGCTAACACATTCGGGGCGACAATTGGGCGGTGAACCAATAAATTCAGGTAAACAAGAACAAGACGGAGAGTCACCAATTGGTCGACATTGGCTGTTTGGTCCACAAGGGGTTGGAGGGAGACAAGGGGACTCTGTTGGTTCGTGTTGCACAGGTTCCGCTAGAATATTAAAGTTATATTTGTTGTAAATATTTTTAAATACATGTCTTACGTGTTGGTATGCAACGGACAAACGGGTCACCAGTTTCTCTTGCGCGACAACTACAAATCGGATTGTGATTGACTACTTGACAAATCGCGCCAAGTCCGCAAGTACCCGGACAAGGATCGATGCATTTTTGATTAACACAAGCTTGATTTAAAGAACACTCTGAACTAGTAACACATTCTGGTCGGCAAGTTGGCGGACTTCCAATATATCCTAAAACGCAAGAACAAACAGCTTGGCCGTTTATTTCACGACATTGACTGTTTGGACCACAAGGGCTTGGAGTGCAAGGATTCGTTTTAATCGGTGCTAAAAAAAGTAATATTAAATGAAGTAATATTAATATCAATAGTCGAATCTTACTTGGAATTGGAGAACATAAAACAAAAGCGTTGCCTGTGTAACTATGAATACACGAACACATAGGTATGTGATTGACTACATTACATTCAGCATTTTGACCACAAGTGCCTGGACATGGGTCTTTACATTTATTTCTCATGCACGCTTGATTTCTGTTACAATCTGAGTTTAATACACATTCCGGTCTGCAACCACGATAAGGATCTCCTTGATATTCAGGAAGGCATGTGCATATACCATCACGACATTGTGCATTTGGTCCACAAGGTGATGGATTGCATGGGTCTGTTGAAACTGGTTCAGGGGCTAAAATAAATCTATTAGTATGGCTTTTCGCAATCAAATAGTATCTACAAATTCTCTTACGTGGTGGTGGTTTTGGATAGCAACTAGTAAATGGATCACCAGTATATCCTTCTGGACACGTACATATTGGCGTATGATTAATAACGTTGCATTGTGCACTAGTACCACAAGAACCAGGACAAGGATCCCTACATTTTTCTCTAATACACGCGAAGTTACTGGAACATTCCGGATTTATTGTACATTCTGGCCTACAATTTGGCGGACTTCCGAAGTAAGTTGCTAAACAAGAACATGATGGCGACCCTCCAATATCTCTACATTGAGAATTAGGACCACAAGGTGATGGCACACATGGATTTACAGGTTCGTGTTGTAATGGTGGAGGTGGTGGAGCTATAATTGCGAACATATATAAAGAAATGAATTTAAAAAATGATGCTGTATGTGCTTACATGGTATAGGATAACATCTAGTAAATGGATCTCCGGTAAAACCACTTTGACATGAACATATCGGGCTATGATTTTTAACGTGGCAAAGTGCATTTAAACCGCATGTACCTGGACATGGGTCGACACATTTTTGATTCAAACATGCCTTATTTTGGGGACATTCTGAACTGACTGTACATTCTGGCCTGCAACCTGGTGGACTGCCGATATATTGAGGCAAACAAGAGCATACTGCTTGTTCATTTACTTCACGGCATTGACTATTAGGACCACATGGTGATGGATTACATGGATTAATTGGTTCATGTTGAACAGCTAGAAAAAAATCATTAACACGAAATTCTGTCTTAGTTCGGATCAGCTTACGTTCTGGAGGTGGCAGGTGACAATATCTGTATGGATCGCCGGTATACGCAGCAATACAAGAACACGATGGTAAATGATTAATTACTTGGCATTCAGCATTTTGACCACAAGTACCTGGACATGGGTCTTTGCACTTATTATTTATACATGCTTGGTTCGATGCACAATCTGAGTTCAATGTACACTCCGGTCGGCATCCTTCATATGGATTGCCAATATAATCGCTGATGCAAGAACAGGCGCCAGCTCGATTTTGTTCTCTACAAAGTGCATTCGCACCACATGGTGATGGTGTGCATGGGTTTATAACTTCCACAATCTGCGGTGCTAAAAGATGAATGCAATTTTTAGACTTATAAATTGAATGAATTAATTTCAAATTCTTACGGGGTGGCTGCTGACAACTACTGAAAGGGTCACCAACATAACCAGTTATACAAACACAGTTGGGTGTGTGACTTATAGTACGACACTCAGCATTTATTCCACAGGTACCAGGGCAAGGATCCTTACATTTTTGACTAATGCATGCTAAATGGCTGGAACACTCAGAATTGCTAACGCATTCTGGTCGGCAAGTTGGTGGAGCACCGATATAATTTGGTAAACAGGAACATGATGGAGAATCTCCCACAGCACGACATTGCGAATTTGGCCCACACGGTGACGGATTACATGGATTAATAATTACAATTGGCGTTTGTTCTAAAAACCAACAAATTATTGTTTGAACTGCATAAAATGTTAATATTCTTACGAATTTCAATGCATCGTATGAAAGGATCTCCTGATAAACCAGATAGACAACTGCAAATTGGATTGTGATTGACTACTTGACAATTAGCACGTAAACCACATGTTCCTGGACACGGGTTAATACATTTTTGATTAACGCATGCTTCACTTAAAGAACACTCAGAGCTGGTAACACACTCAGGTCTACATGTTGGTGGGCTACCAATATATCCAGGCACACAAGAACAAACAGCTTGTCCATTTATTTCTCTGCACTGACTATTGGGGCCACATGGTGATGGGTTGCATGGATTTGTTTTAACTGGTGCTAAAAGAGGGAAGTAATGCAATACATCAAATTAATCAACCGGACTAATCTTTTCTTACGTGGTCCAGAATTGCACAAAATAAACGCATTTCCTGTGAATCCTTGTATGCAAGAGCACATTGGAATATGATTTACAACATTACATTGTGCGTTTTGTCCACACGTTCCAGGACATGGATCTTTGCATTTATTTCGAATGCAAGCTTGATTCCTGTTGCAGTCACTATTTAAAACGCATTCTGGTCTGCAACCTCTGTAAGGATCGCCTTGATATTCTGGAATGCAAGTGCATGTACCATCTCTACATTGTGAATTTGGTCCACATGGGGACGGATTGCAAGGATCTGTAGCAACAGGTTCCGGTGCTAACAAAATAAATGATTTTAAATTATTTGAATAATGAGCAGAAATATTTGCCTTACGTGGCTGTGATTTCGGATGACAACTTGTGAATGGATCACCAGTAAATCCATTTGGGCACGTGCAAATTGGTGTGTGATTTATAACAGAACATTGGGCATTAGATCCACAAGAACCTGGACATGGATCAATACATTTCTCACGAATACATGCTAAGTTACTTGAACATTCAGGATTAATTATACATTCAGGTCTACAATTTGGTGGGCTGCCAATGTAATTAGACAAACAAGAACAAGATGGTGAGCCACCTATATCCCTACATTCAGAGAATGGTCCACATGGTGAAGGTAGGCATGGATTTACATATACTGGTTCTTGCGTTGGTGGCTGTGGAGCTATAATTATTAAAATAAATGATTAAAATTTAAAAAAATCCTTTCTATACCCTTACGTGGAATATGATAACATCTTGTAAATGGATCTCCAGTGTGGCCATAATTACACGAACAAATTGGACTGTGATTGATTACCTGACACTGTGCATTCGTACCGCAAGTACCAGGACAAGGGTCAACACATTTCTGATTCAAACATGCTCTGTTTAGAGCGCATTCAGAGCTAGTTACACATTCAGGCCTACAGGAAGGTGGACTACCTATAAATGTGGGTAGGCAAGAACACACCGCTTGTTCATTAACTTCACGGCACTGACTATTGGGGCCACAGGGTGATGGTTGGCACGGGTTAACTGGGTCATGTTTTACAGCTGAAAGAGAATTTTTATAATGGCAGTCCTGTATTCATTATGCTTACATATAGTCTTACGCTCTGATGGAGATAAATGACAATAACTGAATGGATTCCCAGTGTAACCATAATCGCAATTGCAAGAGGGCAAATGATTAATCACTTGGCAATTTGCATTTTGGCCGCAAACTCCTGGGCACGGATCTTTACATTTATTATTCATGCAGGCCTTATTTGATGGACAATCACCATTATGAATGCATTCAGGTCTACATCCTTCGTAAGGGTTTCCAATGTGATCTGGGATGCAAGTGCAAGCACCTGCGTTGTTACGAACTTTGCAAATTGCGTTGGTACCACAGGGATTTGGTACGCACGGATCTAATATTTCAGTGGGTGAGCTTTGTACTGAAAGTTTATAAATCATACCACCAATTAAAAATAAATCTGATTGCTTTGTTGAAGCTATTCTTTGCTGGCAATTTAGCGTTGTGGAGGTCAATTTGCGTGTGTGGCTTTTTAGGTATTAAGCTTTATGTTATGACTTTTAACCGCATATATTTTGTTTGGATTAAGCATTATTTTGTTTTTATTTATCGCTAGTTATGGGGGGGGGGGCAGCATTTTCTTGGTGAGGGAGGAGAGTTTGCGCAAGGGCATTTCAGAGTAATTTAGCTGATGTTGTTACCGTTGGGCGCCGAACTTATTTTCATGATCGCCAAGCATAAGCAATATGTACAAGCGAGCAAAGCGAAAATAACAATAGCATAGAAATAAAATAAATTTAGATATGAAAATTATAAATTGAAAAATTGTTGTTATAATATCGATTAATTATGCGTATAGCAGAATTATAATTGGAATATATTTTGCAAAATTGCGTTATAAATAATTAAACTCTGCTAAATGCATAGCATGCCATTTGTAAACAAAATAAACTCACCAGGGATTAGTAAACAGCCATTGAAAGGATCTCCTGTATATCCACTAATGCACGTGCAAACTGGATTATGATTGATCACATTGCAAACTGCATTCGAACCGCACGAACCCGGGCATGGATCACTACACTTTTGACGGACACATGCTAATGCACTTGCGCACTCCGGATTAATCGTACATTCGGGACGACAATTTGGTGGCGCACCGATAAAGGTTGGTAAACATGAGCAAGCGGGACTTTCCCCTCGGACTTGACACACTGAATTCGAACCGCACGGCGATGGCACGCACGGATTCACAGCAGGACGAGGCACCTCAACTGAAATATTAATGCAAATTAAAATCATACCAACTAGGTATATTATTTTTAATGATTTACCTGGAATTGGGTAACAGCGAGTAAATGGATCACCAGTATGTCTTTCAGTGCAACTGCAAATTGGATTATGGTTTACCACTTGACATTTAGCATTAATTCCACAAGTTCCAGGACATGGATCGATGCATTTATTATTAAGACATGCTTGAGTTAAAGTACATTCTGCACTAACGATACATTCGGGTCGACAAGTCGGAGGACTGCTTATGTATCCGGTTTGGCATGAACATACAGCTACAGAATTGACAACTTTGCAAACACTATTAGGTCCACAAGGTGATGGATTACATGGTTCTTTAGGTGTTTCTGCTATAACAGTTTGTCGGCACAGTGTAAATGGATCTCCTTCTAATCCTTGAGGACAGCTGCATGTTGGTATATGATTAACAACATCACAACGTGCACCTTGTCCGCATGTTCCGGGACAAGGGTCAATACATTTCAAGTTACTACAGGATTTATTTGGAGAACAATCCGAATTCATTGTACATTCTGGTCTACATCCTCTGTATGGGTCGCCATGATATTGTGGGAAACATGCACATTGTCCATTATTACATTCCGCATTTGGACCGCATGGCGATGGATTGCATGGGTCATCTTCAACGATTGGCTGTGGTGGTGGTTTAGGATTACACTGTATGAACGGATCACCAATATAATCTTGTATACATGTGCAAATAGGAATGTGATTCTGGACTCTACATTCCGCGCTGAAACCGCATGATCCTGGACAAGGATCTCTACATTTTTCTGTAATGCAAGCAAGACTAGATGGGCAGTCAGTATTTACGACACATTCCGGACGGCAGTTTGGTGGTGATCCAACATAATTTTGTAGACAAGAACATGAAGGTTGATCACCAACAGCACGACATATTGAGTTCGCTCCGCATGGAGAAGGTATGCAAGGATCGCTTGCTGGTTTAGGCGCAGGTGGTGGTGGTGGAGGAAGATCATAACATCTTGTGAACGGATCACCAGTTAATCCATGAGTACAACTACAAATTGGATTGTGGTTAATTACTTCACATCGAGCTCCTACACCACAAGTTCCTCTACATGGATTGGCACATTTGAATTTATGGCACGCTTTATCCTGAGGGCATTCCGAACTAACAACGCATTCAGGTTTGCAATTTGGTGGAGTACCTACGTATTCCGGCAGACACGAACACACTGCATGGTCATTAATATTTCTGCATTGACTGTTAGGTCCGCACGGGCTTGGACTGCATGGGTCAACAATAGTTGCTTCAGTAATTGGTGATGGTGGTGGTTCTGGTGTACAACTGGTAAATGGATTACCAATGTAACCGTAAATACATGTGCATGTTGGCACATGATTAATTACACTACATTCAGCATTAGTGCCACACACTCCTGGACATGGATCTTGACATTTGTTTCTTATGCATGCTTTATTTGTTGGGCAATCTGCACTTAAGACACATTCCGGTCTACACCCTTCATAAGGATTACCTTGATAATCTGGTACACACATACACGAACCTGCCCCGTTACGTTCCTTACATACTGCATTTGCACCACATGGAGATGGTTCACATGGATTTGGTATTTCTTGTTTTTGAATAACACATTGTACAAATGGATTTCCGGTAAATCCAGGTGAGCAGTAGCAAGACACTGCGTGACTAATAACTCTGCATTCAGCGTTATCACCGCAACTGCCGGGGCATGGATCTCTGCATTTGTTGTTTATGCATGCCTGATTACTGGGACAATCTGGATTAATTACGCATTCCGGTCTACAATTTGGTGGTTGCCCCGTATAGCCTACAGCGCAAGAACATGATGGTGAATTGCCAACATTTCGACATATTGAATTTGGTCCACATGGCGTTGGTACACACGGATCGCGTTCATCTTCAATTGGTTGCGGTGGTAGTTTGGGCAATTCCCTACAGCTTTGGAATGGATCGCCGGTTTGGCCTTCAAGGCAACTGCATATAGGGCTATGATTTATAACTTCACATCGTGCTCCTAGACCACATGATCCTAAACAAGGATCTGTACATTTTTGATTGACACAAGCTTTTGTTGGTGCGCATTCGGCACTAACGACGCACTCTGGTTTGCAATTAGGAGGAGTACCAATAAATCCTACAACACATGAACACACGGCGTGGTCATTTACATTTCGACATTGACTATTAGGCCCGCACGGCGATGGATGACATGGGTCACGCTTTTCTTCTGGCCTTGGTGGTTCCTGAACCCGACAATGTGTGAATGGATCACCGGTATAGCCTTCAGGGCAAGAACAAGTTGGAATATGGTTGATTACATCGCAACGAGCATTTTGCCCACATGTTCCTGGACAAGGATCTTTACATTTGTTTCTCAAACAAGCCTTATCTCGATTACATTCGGTACTTAAAACACATTCAGGTCTACATGACTCGTATGCATTTCCCATATATTCTGGTAGACAGGTACAAACTCCATTGCGACATTGAGCATTAGGTCCACACGGAGATGGATTGCATGGATCTTCTGGAGTTCGTGGTGGTGCTATATAAAAGAAAATGACAATTATTTATACTAAATGGAAATATTGAATGTTAGTTAATTTACCTGGTGGATTGGGCCTGCATTGGGTAAACGGATCGCCTGTATGTCCTTCCTCGCAAGTACAAATAGGAACGTGATTTAATACATGGCACTTAGCATTTGCGCCGCAAGAACCGGGACATGGATCTCTACACTTCATATTAATGCATGCCAGTGGACTGCTACATTCTGAATTGATAACGCATTCTGGCCGACAGTTTGGCGGAGCACCTACATAATTTGGTATACATGAACATGACGGCGCACCATTTCTAATTTGGCATTGTGAATTTGGTCCACATGGTGATGGATGACACGATGGTGGACGTTCGGTTGGCAATGGCTCAGCTTCTACAGCTATTAATTTAATGTAATTGTAATCATATTATATATTAATGAATAAATATACTCACGTTGTGGAGAACATCTAGTAAACGGATCTCCGGTAAAACCAGGTGGGCAAGCGCAAATTGGATTATGATTTTTGGTATAACATTGTGCCCCCAATCCACATGTGTTTGGGCATGGATCACGGCATTTCTGATTGAGACAAGCTTTATCTAATCCACATTCAGAGCTGACTATACACTCTGGTCTGCAAGATGGCGGACTTCCAATGTAATTAGGTAGACATGAGCAGACACTATGACCATCAACGTTTCTGCATTGACTATTTGGCCCGCAAGGAGATGGATTGCATGGATCTTCAGGTGTTCTTGGTGGCGGTGTAACTGGCGCTTCTCTGCATTGGAAAAACGGATCTCCAGTGAATCCTGGTAAGCAAGTACAAGTGGGAACATGATTGCTAACTTGACATTCAGCTAATATTCCGCAAGTTCCAGGACATGGATCGACACATTTAAATGCTACGCAAGCCAATTGCGAACTACAATCATTACTGGTCTCACACTCTCTGTGGCAACCGCGACTCTTATCATATGGATCGCCCAAAAAGTTAGGTGGACATATACAAGCGCCTGCTCCATTATTTTCACGACATTCTGCATTGGGTCCACATGGTGAAGGGAAGCAGGGCGTTGCTGGAGGTGACCTTTCTGTGGCTGTAATTTAAAGTAAACAATATTAAATTTATGATCAATTAAATTTTCCCAATCCACTCTCTTACATGGTGGCGGTGGAGGCAATTCACATGCAACCAGAGCATTTCCAATAAAACCAGGAAGACAAGAACAGATAGCATTATGATTTACAACAGTACAGATAGCATTCTGACCACAAGACCCAGAGCAAGGATTTTTACATTTCTCATTTCTACATGCAAGGTTGTTGGGGCATTCTGAGTCGGTGGTACATTCAGGTCTACAGTTCGGAGCACGACCAATATAATTAGGTAAACAAGAACATGCTGCTTGATCTCCAATAACTCGACATTGCGAGTTTGGACCACATGGTGAAGGGTCACAAGGATTTCCAAGATCCTTGGGAGGTGGTGGTACTAAAATATATAAAGAAATTGATATTCACTGACATACAATTTGACCACAAAATCTTACATTCTATTAATGCGCAACGCACGAAAGAATCACCACTATAACCCGGCGGACAACTGCAAATTGGGTTGTGGTTTATAACTTGACACTTGGCATTGTGGCCGCACGTGCCTGGGCACGGGTCTATACATTTTTGATTCGAGCATGCTTTGTTTTGTGGACATTCAGAGCTAACAACGCATTCAGGTTTACACATTGGTGGGGCACCAATATATCCAGTATTACAAGAACAAACGGCGTGACCATTTATTTCTCTGCATTGTGAATATGGGCCGCATGGTGACGGTAAGCAAGGATTTTTAGGTTCCTCTTGAACTAAAGATAAAGAGAGAAAATTAAGAGAAACAAATAATAGACAAAAGATTTGAAAGATAAGTCTTACTAGCTACAATTAAAGTACAAGAAGTAGTTGGATTTCCAGTATAACCAGTAATGCAGCTGCAACTGGGTGCATGATTGAATACATGACATTCGGCGTTTAATCCGCATGTTCCTGGACATGGATCCTTGCATTTATTATTTACACATGCTCTCCTTCGATCGCAATCAGAGTTTGTAACACACTCAGGACGGCAGCCTGTGTATGGATCTCCGAAATATTCTGGTGAACATACACAAGCACCAGCACCATTATGTTCTCTGCACTGTGCGTTTGCACCACAAGGCGTGGGATTACAAGGATCTCTAGGTCCTTCAACTGGCAAAGGAGCTAAAAGAAAATACATGCTTACAGAGATAGATTGTCAGTATTAGAGAAATATCTTACTAAGTGGTATAGGTCTGCAACCAGAAAATGGATCTCCAGTGTATCCATCTTCGCACATGCAGACAGGAGCATGTTTAATTACTCTACAAGTTGTAAAACTACCACAGGATCCTGGACAAGGGTTGACACATTTTTCATTCTGACAAGCAAGATTCCCAGGGCATTCTGCATTTATCGTACACTCAGGTCTACAGTTCGGAGATTTACCAATATAATTTGGAAGACATGAACATGCAGCATGTTCGCCAACTAGTCTACATTGAGAGTTTGGCCCACATGGTGAAGGTATGCAAGGGTTGCCACTTGGTACGACAACGGGTCGTTCTAGAAAGAAAACAAGATAGAAACATTGAAAGAAATATACAAGGGGTATGCCAACTCCTGCTTACTCTCTTCTAGTATACAACGGACAAATGGGTCGCCTACGTAACCAACTGGACAACTGCAGATGGAATTATGATTTGTAACTTGACAACGAGCATTTAAACCACATGTACCCGGACAAGGATCTTGACACCGGTTATTCAGACATGCTTTATTTTGTGAACATTCTGTACTGACGATACATTCCGGCCTACATGATGGTGGTGTGCCTATGTAATTTGTTTGGCAAGAACATACTGCGTGACCATCCACTACTCTACATTGACTATAAGGCCCGCAAGGAGACGGTACGCATGGTTCAGATTTTGGTTCTTCGTGTACCACTAAATATAACAAGAATAAATAAAGAATTGTAGAACTGTTAGTAGTATATATTAGCGGGTTCTAACTAATTTTTGAGGAGGAGGACGGAACACCAAATGCTTCTTTGGTGTTCCTAGGTGTTCATTTGGTGTTCCCAAAGAACACCAAATGAACACCTTGGTGTTCATTTGGTATTCCTTGGTGTTCCTTTGGTGTTCCCTTGGTGTTCCCCTCCTCCGCCCTCCTCCTCAAAAATGAGTTAGAACCCGCTAATATATACTACTACTGTTAAAGGTGAATAAAAAATCTTACCGGGTTGAGGTAAGTGACAAGATGAAAGTGGATTGCCAATATATCCTGGAAGGCAATTACAAGTAGGCGCATGATTTGTCACATGACATTCAGCATTTAATCCACAAATTCCAGGGCATGGATCTTTACATTTATTATTTACACAAGCTTTGTGTCTTGGACAATCAGAATTTGTAACACATTCAGGTCTACAGCCGGTGTACGGATCACCGAAATATTGATCAATACAAATGCATGATCCAACACCATTTCGTTCTTTACAAATAGCATTGGAACCACATGGGCTTGGATGACATGGATTAGTTGGTTCTTCTACTGGTACAGCAACTACAAGAAATATATTTTAGTAACTAAAAAGATTGCCTCAGAACGGAGTCAAAATACTCGGAATAAGTATGCATCCTCCAAATGGATCTCCTGTGTAGCCTATTGCACACATGCACACCGATTTGTGATTAATTACATGACAATCAGCATTAGCACCACAAGATCCAGGGCATGGGTCTTGGCATTTTTCATTTATGCATGCCAAATTACTAGGACATTCCGCGCTAATTGTACATTCCGGTCGGCAATTTGGTGGGCGACCAACATAATTTGTTTTGCATGAACATGCTGGAGTGTTGCCAGTTGCTCGACAAACAGAATTTGGCCCACAAGGTGATAGTTGGCATGGGTTGCTTGGTCTTTCGATAACAGGTCGTTCTAGATATAAATAAAAATGATTTTTACATTTTGATTTTGAACATTTTGTTCAAATATTGTAATTCTTACTTTCTTCTTGCAAGCATCGGATGAATGGGTCACCAATGTAACCAACGGGACAGCTACAAATAGGATTGTGATTTACGACTTGACAACGTGCATTCAAACCACACGTTCCTGGGCACGGATCTTGACATTTCGTATTCACACAGGCTTTATCTAATGAGCAATCAGCACTAATCATACATTCAGGTCTACACATTGGTGGACTTCCAATATAATTGGATTGACAAGAACAAACTGCATGACCATTAACCGTTCTACAAATGCTATATGGTCCACATGGTGATGGCGAACACGGATCTGATTTGGGTTCCTCGTGAGTAACTAAAGATAAATTATTATTTTTATTATTATTAAGTTTAGTACGATCGCTTGTAATGCAAACGTACTCGCTGGTGGCTGATGACATGCTACTGAAGGATTACCAGTATATCCTTCATAACAGAAGCAATTCGGCGCATGATTATAAACTCTACATTCTGCATTAATGCCGCATGTTCCCGGACATGGATCTTTACATTTCATATTAACACATGCTTTATCATGTGAACAATCAGCATTAATTACACATTCTGGTTGACACGCTGTATATGGATCGCCGAAATATTCTGGTAAGCAAGTACAAGAACCAGCTCCATTGCGTTCTCTACAAACTGCATTTGCACCACATGGTGATGGATTGCAAGGGTTCTTCACTTCGTTAATTGGTTCATTTACTAAAAGTAATTTTAATTGTTATCGCATGTCTGGAACGAAATCAAAATTCCCTTACTCGGTATTGGTGAACAACCTACAAACGGATCTCCATTATAGCCAATATGACATTGACAAATAGGAGAATGTTTTACAACAACGCAATTTGTATTTGCTCCGCATGATCCTGGACAAGGATCTCGACATTTCTCATGCAAACAAGCCAGATTTCCTGGACATTCAGCATTAATTGTACACTCAGGTCTACAATTTGGTGCTCTTCCAATATAATTTTGCAAACAAGAACATACTTCTCGCTCGTTTATAACTCTACATTGAGAATTAGGTCCACATGGAGAAGGTACACAAAGTTTACCTGCCGGTATGTCAGACGGTGGCTCTAAAAGAGTTTATTTCACAGAGATCAGATAATTACTTATGATGTGTATTAATGATATCTTACTTCTTGCCTCTAAGCACCTAATAAACGGATCACCAATAAATCCAGCCGAACAACTACAAATGGGGTTGTGATTTATAACTTGACACCTTGCGTTTAGACCGCAAGTGCCAGGACAAGGATCTTGACATTTGTTTTTAATGCACGCTCTATCCTGTGTGCAATCAGCACTGATAGTGCATTCCGGACGACATCCAGGTGGTGTACCAACATAATTTTTTTGACAAGAGCATACCGCATGTCCATGAACTTCTCTGCAAATACTATAAGGTCCACAAGGGGACGGAAAACATGGGTCTGTTGGTGGTTCACGTTCAACTAAAGAAGTTTGAAATTAGACAATGAAATACTCAATAATATAGTGTTCAAATTACTTAAAGGTGGTGGCAATAGATGACAAGAAGATGAAGGGTTTCCTGTGTATCCAGGTAAGCAAGTACATACTGGATTATGATGAGCAACACGACATTCTGCATTTAAACCACAAGTTCCAATGCAGGGATCTTTACATCTGTTGTTTATGCAACTTCTATCATAGGAACATTCTGAATTCATTACACATTCTGGTCTGCAACCAGAATAAGGATCGCCGAAATATTCAGGTAAACAAACACATGACCCTGCACCATTTCTTTCATTACAGGCGGCATTAGCACCGCATGGTGAGGGGTTGCAAGGGTGTCGTGGTTCTTCCACAGGTTGAATAACTAAAAGATTCAGTACATGATAAAAAAAAAGAAATGAAAATATTTGTTAGAAGAGTTAGATCAATATAGAATATAAGATTTAAGAACTAGATTAGTAGACTATTAGTAGTCTACTTACTGAGATGACATCCTGAGAACGGATCACCGGAATAACCCGGAATGCAATAGCATATCGGAACATGATTTATGCATTTACATTCCGCGTTAGAACCGCATGAGCCGGGACATGGATCAACGCAACGTTCATTTACACAAGCCTTTGTTGCAGCACAGTCCGAATTAATAAGACATTGTGGTCTGCAGTGTGGAGGCCGTCCATAATAAGTGGGTAAACATGAACAAACTGGACGATCATCGACTACACGGCATTCAGAGTATGGCCCACAGGGTGAAGGTAAGCATGGATCTTTGTGTTCTATTACCACAGGTTCTAAAAGTATGATACATCATGCAAAAGCCCTAAAGCAAATACACCAAACATGCTTACTTATTTCAAAAATGCATTTGTTGAATGGATCGCCTATGTGTCCAGGTGGACAACTGCATATCGGATTGTGTGCTACCACTTTACACAATGCATTATAACCGCACGTTCCAATGCAAGGATCGATACATTTTTGTGTTCTGCAGGCCTTGTTTAATGAGCATTCTGAATTTACAATGCATTCAGGTCTACAATTGGGTGGAGCACCGATATAGCCGGCCGAGCAAGAACAAACTGGTCTATCATGATCAACACGGCAAATACTATATGGTCCACATGGTGATGGTATGCAAGGATTTCTTCTGGGCTCTTCTACTACAACTGTTAACGAGATGTGAATTTCGCGAAAGGGAAAATTATTACATTCAATATCTTACTTAATTCAATTTCGCGGCAATGAGTCAGTGAATCTCCAGTAAATCCAGAAAGACAAGTGCAAACTGGATTATGATTTATAACATGGCATTGTGCGTTAATTCCACAACTACCAGGACATGGATCCCTACATTTTTTAGCTAAACAAGCACGATTTGATGGGCAATCATTGTTCATTAAACATTCAGGTCTACATCCAACATAAGGATCCCCGAAATAATCTTGCAAGCACGTGCAAGACCCTGCACCATTATTCTCTTTACAAATTGAATTTGACCCACATGGTGATGGATTGCATGGATCAGTGGGTACATCTACGTGAACTATATATATAGAATGAAATACAGATGCAACATAAACGTGAAAATAAGGAAGTGGAAACATAAATTTAAATATTTTAAATCCTACCTGGTAGCAGATTACAACCAACGAATGGATCTCCTTCATATCCTGATAAGCATGAACACAATGGACGATGATTTTGCACTGTACACTGTGCATTAAAGCCACATGATCCTGCACAAGGATCTTTACACTTATTATTTACGCATGCGAGATGAGACGGACAGTCTTGATTAATAGCACATTCTGGACGGCAGTTTGGTGGTGCACCGAACATTCCTAACAAGCATGAACATACAGGTCTGGTATCAATTACACGACACTCAGCATTTGGTCCACATGGCGACGGAACACAAGGGCTTACTGGCTGAACTGGTCGAAGTTCTTTAAATAAATTAATTCAACATTAGCAATTTCAATCAGTTCTTGTCCAATATTCTTACCTTCTTTAATGCATTGCACGAACGGATCGCCAATATGATGTGTGGGACAGCTACAGATGGGGTTGTGATTAATTACTTGGCAACGTGCATTCAATCCACAAGTACCTGGGCATGGATCCTTACATTTCTGATGTATACAAGCCTTATTCAAATTACATTCTGAACTAACAAGGCATTCTGGGCGACAACTTGGTGGAGCTCCAATATAATTAGATTGACAAGAGCATACAGCGTGTCCTTTGTTAATGCGGCATATACTGTTTGGTCCACACGGACTTGGTTCACATGGATTTGTTGGAGGTCTGACAGGTTCTTGACGACAAGAAGTAAATGGATCACCAATAAGTCCACGCGCACATGCGCAGACTGGCACATGATTAACTACACTACATTCGGCGTTAATACCGCATAATCCCTGACACGGATCTCTACAATGTTGAGCAAGACAAGCTAAATGACTAAGACAATCCGAATTTATTGTGCATTCTGGTCTACATCCACCAGCATATGGATTACCGATGTAAGGTGGAATGCAGGTGCAGCGAGCTCCGCCATTGAGTACAGTGCATTGTGAGTTGTCGCCACATGGTGATGGGTTGCACGGATCATGTGGTACTTGAACTATAATTACCGAACAACCAATAAAGGCGTCACCATCATAACCCGATAGACAAGTGCAGACAGGTGTGTGATTAATAACGGAACACTTCGCGTTTTGTCCACAATTTCCCGTGCAAGGATCAACACATTTTTCTCTGATGCAAGCCATATCCTGAGGACATTCATGGTTGATAACACATTCAGGACGACAGTACGGTGGACTTCCAATATAGTTTGCCACACAGGAACATACTGGCCGTCGTTCCTTAATTTGGCAAATGGAGTTTGGTCCGCAAGGTGATGGCACGCATGGATTTCCAGGTGTTTTTGGCTCTTCGATAACAACAGGCGTATAGCAGCTCACAAACGGATCACCGTGCTGTCCAACAGGACAGGTACATATTGGATTGTGATTAATAACAGCACACCTAGCATTCAGCCCACAAGTTCCTGGACATGGATCGACGCATTTTTGGTTCATGCATGCTTTATTTTGCGGGCACTCGGAGCTTACAACACATTCTGGTTTACAAGCTGGTGGTGTTCCTCGATAAGTTGGTAGACAAGAACATGTGGCATATCCTTGCGGTGAAACTAAGCATCTACTAAATGGTCCACATGGCGATGGATCACACGTATTAATTGGTAGATTGTCGATTGGTGGCGGAAGTTGTTTGAACGGAAAGCATGAGACAAACGGATCGCCGGTGTGCTCTACTGGGCAGAAACAAATTGGAATATGATTGATGCATTCACATTGAGCGTTAAGACCACATGCACCAGCACAAGGATCGATGCACTTGTTGTTAATACAGGCCTTTGTCATTCCACAATCTGAATTAATAACACATTCCGGCCGACAGGCTATCCACGGATTGCCAAAGAATCCTGATTTACATACGCAAGCTAATGCGTTGCTTGCTTGCTTGCAGTAGGCATTAGAACCGCATTGAACATTTTCACATGTATCTAACCTCTCTTCGTGTTGTGGTACAGAACAATGCTCAAATGGATTACCGTAGAGTCCTGTTGGACAACTACACACCGGTGTATGACTGACGATTGTACAAATTGCGCTGACACCGCAAGAACCAACACATGGATCCGTGCAAACTTCACCCATGCATGATCGATCGAAAGGACAGTCGGCGTTTGTTAAACATTCTGGTCGACACTGAGGATGATAGATCGAGTTTGGTCCTATACATGGATCACAAATTGCCACATGCCCTCCATAGTTATCACATGCGTAGTGTTGATCGCAAGGAGATGGATAACAAGGCCTTGATACATTTGAGACTGGATAAATAGTTGTTGCTGTAAGAAAAAAAACAATACTTAACAATTATGCTTTAAGCCTTCTTAAAATATTGCTTACGCTTGAGGAGACAGTGAATAAAAGCATCTCCAGCGAATCCTTCTGGGCAAAGGCAAGTTGCGGAATGATATTCAACTTGGCAAACAGCATTTACTCCACAAAGTGCACCTATCTTACACGGGTTTACACAATGACGATTCAAACATGATTTATCTTGTGGACAATCTGAATTGAGTGTGCACTCTGGTTTACAACCAATTTGTGGGTCACCCAAGAAATCAGGTAAACATGAACAAACTGCTCGTCGTTTAATAATTTGGCATATAGTGTTCAAGCCACATGGATTTGGCATACAGGGATCATCTTTTGGCATAGGTACTGGTAACGCATAACATCTTATAACTGGATTTCCTGTCAGGCCGTGATTGCAGGTACAAACTGGATGATGTTGTTCGACTCGGCAATTTGCGTTCACTCCACAGGAACCGGGACAAGGATCTCTACATCTATGCCCTATGCATGCATGGCTTGCAGAGCAATCTGAATCAACTAAACATTCGAAACCGTGACAACCAGCAGGTCCTGTCGGATCTCCACCCATACCATCTGGACAGTGACAAATTGGCTGATTCCCATCATTTAATAAACAAATAGCACCATGACTACATGGGTTTGGTATGCAGGGATTTGTTGGTTGCGCTCTACATCCTACATATGCATCGCCAATAAATCCTGCTTTGCAATAACATTGTTCTTCGTTGTTAGAGACGTAGCAATCAGCATTAAAGCCACAAGGTCCTGGCTGACATAAAACTGGTGCTTGAACTGGTTCTGCACAACTTCTAAATGGATTTCCAATAAGTCCGTATGGGCAAAAGCATACTGGTTCTCGATGGGGATCACATTGTGCGCCATGACCACAAGGACTGGGTTCGCATGGATTTCTTTGTTCAACGCAGCCTCTAATTGTATTGGGGCTTTCCAAATAACCGTGTAAACATGTGCATTTCGCAAAACCGTTCGATAAAATAGTACACTGAGTGTTTGGTCCACATGGTGATGGATTACATGGATTATCAGGTAATGTACATGGTACCGATGGTGGCGTGCCTTCGTATTCAGGTAAACAGAAACAAATTGCTTGTCCTCCAACTAATCTACAGCCTGAGTTTGGTCCGCATGGATTTGGTGTGCATTCATCGCCTTCCGGGACTAATGGAAAGAAGAACACAAATAAAGTTTGTTACAAATTGGCAAATTAGGATACTTACTGCAATTTTTAAATGGATTGCCTGTTAAACCTTTTGGACAGAAACAAATTGAATTGCCATTATCTAACTCGCAGAAGGCATTTAAGCCGCATGGATTTGGATCGCATGGATTGCTTGGTGGACTGCAACCGGTAAGTGAATTGCCACCGTATCCATCAGGGCACTTACAAATTGGTCTGTGATTGATTACATCGCAAATTGCATTTGATCCGCATCTACATGGTGAAGCACATTGGGTGTTTATACATGCAAAATTCGTAGGACATTCACTATCACTATGACATCCTTGAACTAAACTGCAGAAAACGTAAGGATTGCCAATATGTCCTGGTAAACATTGACAGTCAATTCCATGATTTTTAGGAACACATTCGGCGTTGTCTCCACAAGAATCTTCGAAACATGGATTAACGCAAAGTCGATTCAATCTATCGCAGAGTTTGTTCGGCGGGCAGTCTTCGTTATATTGGCAGATTGGTTTATAGTCGATAACTATTATAAATTAAATGTACTTAGAGTGGTAATTTATAGAAAAATATAAATGGCGTCTTACCTGGAGTACATCCAACATATCCATTTCCTTGGAAGCCTTCAGCACAACTACAGTCGGATCCATGATTCGTATTTATACAAACTGCATTTTGGGCACAAGGATCGTGAAAATCACATGGTCTCTTACAGGCTCCATTTATACAGGCCTCCGTAATAGGGCAGTGTTCGTTTGATGTGCAATCAACTAATAGTAATAACGTGCAAGAAAGAGAAAGATAGTAAGATAGTAATTTTATACAGAAACTATTTTTACATACATAAAATAAAATTATATATACTAAATCTCAACTACTTTTATGTACAAAATATACAAATAGTTGTGATTTATACATTTACATTCAGAAGTAATTCCAGTCACAAAATCATCTAAGAATTGTTTGATATACTCTTTTTGGATTGTAGAAAGCAGATAAAACAATTCCGGTTAAGGTGTTAAACGAACTATAGTATATTAATAAATGATTCTGTGTCAGGGCATATTATTCCTTACTTGGTTTTGATTTGAAGCATTTTATTGCCGGATTTCCTTCGTAACCCATAGGACATGTACAAATTGGTCTGTGCATTTTCGCTTGGCATTTTGCCGATTTTGCACAGACATCGGCAAATTCGCAAGGATCTTGACAGATCGACATATAACATGCCTCTATTTCAAGACAATCATTGTCGGATTCACACGGTTTGGGTGCCTTTGGATGCCCTGGTTCTATTAGATTCGTTAAATTCAAATTAGTCATTAATTTATTCCTAATTGGGTGTGTTTAAATAAACGACTAGTTTGGGACGACCATCTACAGCATGCACTAATTAGATAATCAATATATTTACAACAACTAGTTTTTAATAATATTGGGAGTTAAACAAATAATGTATTTTCAAAAGAATTCATTTAGATTATTAGACCTTATACCTTGCAAACAATCCTTTTTAGGATCGCCTGAGTATCCCGGCGGACACATACAAATTGCCACATGATTAATTACTGTACAAATTGCGTTTGCTGCACATCGGCCTCCAATGGAGCAACTATTAACGCACTCATTATTCAGGCAATTCTCGAGCGGAGTACAATCATCATCTTTACGGCATGGTTTAGTCTTGTTAACAGTTAAGTCTGTATAATTTTTAATTGGAATTACATCAGTGAACGATGGATACAAAGGAGTGTTAGTTTCAGTAATGAGTGGAAATAGTGTATTTGTTTCTTGTGTTGTGGAAATGTAAAAAGTGGCAGTTGAAGTTTCAGCACTTTGAGCAGTTTCTTTTGTGGTTGTAGTTCTTCCAGAAATCTCTTCAGTTCTAGGTTCACTTGAAGACTGACTCAGTTCTGTTATTAAAGCTTCTGCAGTGGTAGATTTAGTTATTACATTAACAGGAGTAAAAGATTCAGTTGAAAATTCTGGTTCAATTGTTGAAGTTTGCGAGGAACCCTCAGTAGTAGATTGTGATATATCAGGATTAGTGATTGAAACTGAATATTCTTCTGAAATTATTTCAACAGTAGTGTCAGTATAATCTGTTGGAATTGATGTTGTCGTAATTTCTGCTGCTGTTGGTGGCAAAGAAGTAGTTCCTTTTCTAGCAGTAGCAGTTTCTTGTGATAGGACTATAACTGGCACAGTGTAACCAGTAAATATGTCAGGATAAGACGTCTCCTTTGATGTCACTTCAGTAATTTCATTAGGTTCATTAATTCCAATTTCATTAGATGCAGTTGTATGAATTGCTATGCCAGTTGCAAATATTGTTGTAGACATTTCTGTGTTCGTCTCTTCATATGTGATTTCCTCAGTTGTTTGTATCTTGGATCCAGGGCTAATTGTTTCAGCATAAACATATTTTATAGTTGAAGTTGGTTCCGAAGTGGCAGTTCCAGAAGCATTGCCTAATACATGACTAATTGTTGACTCGACATATGGTTTAGTTGTCGTTTCAGTCTTGCTAATAGTGCTAGAAGGTGTAGAATCTTCAGCTGTGTGTTCTGTTGTATTGGCAATAACGTATATTATTGAATCATTAACAGTAGTACTAATTACATTTCCAGTGGTACCAACTAGATGATCAATTGTAGTGAAAACAAATGGTTTGGTAGTGTATTCTGGTGTAACTGATGGTATAGGTTCGGAAGGTGTGGCAGTGACATGTTTAATAGTGTGTTCAATGTATGGTTTTGTTGTTTCTGGTGTTTCTGAAGTTGTGGTAGAAGTAAACGATTCAATTGTAGATTTACTTGGACTAATTTCATTATCAATATTTGATAATGAAGTTCTGATTGTTGCTGATTCAGTCGACTCTGTGCCAACTGTGTAGTATTTTTTAGTAACTGCTGGTGGCTCATAAACAGTAATATCTTCAGTAAATGTTGTTTCCGTTGATGGGGATGTACCACTTTTACCAAAAGATTCTGTAAATGCTTCAGTCGTCTCTGTCCCGACTGTATAATATTTTTTAGTAACTGCTGGTGGCTCATAAACAGTAATATCTTCAGTGAATGTTGTTTCCGTTGATGGGGATGTACCACTTTTACTAAAAGTTTCTGCAAGTGTTTCAGTAGTCTCGGTCCCGACTGTATAAAAATTTTTTGTAACTGCTGGTGGCTTATAAACAGTAAAATCTTCGGTAGAAGTAGAAGGAGTTGTCGGAGATGTACCACTTTCAACAATAGGAAATGAACTAGATGAAAATACCGTTTCTGAAGTTGTTTCGGAAGTTGCCCTAGTCGTCTCATCAAAAATACCAGAAGTATATAAATTACCAGGAACGATAGGTGCAGCTGTGGTAACTTTAGGACCTGACGTAAATAGCGGTTTATCCGTTGTTACAACGGGCGTGTAGGTAGAAAATGTAGTTTCAGATTTTAAGTCAAATTTCCCAATAGTGCTTTCGGCTGCCGGAATATCGGTCGTACCTTCAGTAGAAGAAGGTACTGCTGTACTTGTTTCTGCATGAATTGTTTTTCCTTGTTCAAGTAATAAGTCATTAATTGAAGAAGTACTTGTTTCTTCATTAATTGTTGGACTTGTACTGTAGCTGGTATGACGAGTAGTACCCGTAGTACCATTTTCAACTAGAACATCATTAATTGAAGTACCTTCAATGCTAATTGATTGTGTAAAGGCGATTGTTGAAGTGCTTTCGGCTGTCGCAATATTGGTCATACCTTCAGTAGAAGAAGGTACTGCTGCAGTACTTTCTGCATGACTTGTTTTCCCTTGATCAGTTAATAAGTCATTAATTGAAGAAGTACTCGTTTCTTGAGTGACTAAAGTACTTCCATAGAAAAGCAAATCATTAATTGATGGACTTGTAGTAGTACCCGCACTTGGAGTAGTACCCGTTGTACCATTTTCAAGTAATACATCATTAATTGAAGTACCTTCAGTGCTAATTGATTGTGTAAAGGCGATTGTTGAAGTGCTTTCGGCTGTCGCAATATTGGTCGTACCTTCAGTAGAAGAAGGTACTGCTGCAGTACTTTCTGCATGAATTGTTTTCCCTTGATCAATTAATAAGTCATTAATTGAAGAAGTACTCGTTGCTTGAGTGAATAAAGTACTTCCAGAGAAAAGCAAATCATTAATTGTTGGACTTGTTGTAGTACCCGCACTTGGAGTAGTACCCGTAGTACCATTTTCAACTAATACATCATTAATTGAAGTACCTTCAGTGTTAACTGATTGTGAAAAAGAGATTGTTGAAGTTTCTGTTGTAAAATCATTTATAGAAGTATATTCGGTTTCCTTTTCGAGTCCGTCAGTGGTCAAAACAGGAAATTCTGATGATGTACTTAATGTGTTTTGTGTGGTTTCAATTTGTTGTGTGGATGGTTTGGTTGTTGTATGTAAGTGAGTGGGGAAATTAGTTGTGGTAGTATTTATTAAGGTCATGGTTTGTGTCTCAAAAGCAGCAGGTGTCGTTGTTCCATTATCTGTTATTTCAAAAAGAGTTACGACTATAAGTTTTTACATCCTGTGTTATTTTACATGAAATCATTTCGTATACATTTTGAAGCTGATGTTAAGCTGTGAAAATATTTACCATCACCCACCAACACCCACAAAGGACCGACTACGATGATACCAACTAATGTAACTATAATATACATGTACACGTCCCAAGTAATACATCATATTTTTAAGAGGGCAGTATTTTGTGCCTTCGCGAAAGAATAGCAAAGAATATGTATACAACATAAAAAAAAACAAATAAAAATTGTAAAAACTAAAAGTGTTGCTATTTTGATATACATTGCGAATATAGGAAATATTAATTTACAAATGTACAGTTAATATTGTCTGAAACAGTAAACATATAAATTATGAAAACGTCTATGAATGAGTTCAACGATAAATGTTGACTTTACCGTACAACCAACTCCATTGTATTATGATAAATCCATGTCCAAAGTTGAGATGAACCAGTTAAATGTTTCGATTAAGTTTTCAATGATGTATTAAATGATTAGGGAATTTTGGGATAATATGAGATTATACAAAACAGCAACACGTATTTGTTAAAAAGTTCGCGTTTGTTGTTATCATTTAAAATCCTACCTTTGATGCAGGCACCCGTCGTTGGATCACATGGAACTCCAGGTGGGCAGTGTTCACATCCAGTTGAAATTACAGGCTCTTCATCTGATAAGAAAAAAATAATAATTAATACAATTAATTCACTATACCCAGGAAAAGCTTCCTTACGTTGAACGCAATTGCAACCATCACAAATAAAGCTATAAGCTCCGCAATCTTCGTGTCTCTGACACTGGCAAACTGAAAGACGCCAAGCAACTCAAGCAAATTGATTTCGCATTGTAAGCAATAATTAACTCTTACCCTTGACGCAAACTGGTTGATGGTTCTGGACTTGGCAGTCTTGATGTAAAGCGCATGGATTTGAAGCTACACAGGGATTTTGACATTTTCCGTTGATACAGGCTTGATCCGTTCCACATGCTTCGTGAGCATGGCATGCAATATCTAAGATGAAAACCAACTATTAAATTGCTGCTAAATAATAGTAGTGTTTAAGGTTTCAATTCAAAAAAGAATACTTAATAATAAATACGTACAAAAAGAAGCTAAGCTGAAAAATTCACAAGGTTTAAATTTTAAATATAAAATCAGAATAATAAAAACATATATAGAACCCTCACCCGTAAATACCTCCACCAAAATCAACCAACCAACCAACCACCAAAGTTATTTACAAAGTAAGACAAGATCGTCGTATCAGGTTCCTGTTTGTGGACCTTGCGGTAACCGAAGATGGTTACCTAATTGTAGATCATGCTTTTGCGATCTCAGCCTCCGTTTTGTTCACAAATTCCAAAATTACCTGGGAAAATTTTACAACCAGGAACTTTTGTCCGATCTAATGGACACTTGCATATCATGCTGTGGGCAATAACATCACATTGAACGCCTTTCGGGCATGGTTGATAGTGGTCACAAGGATTTACGCATATGTTGTTTATACAGGTGGTTTGATTGGGGCAATGTCTAAAGTTAGTACACACGATTAGTGCGTCAGGAGTAAAAATAGTCTTGGCATCTGGATATATTGTAGTTGGAGCTACAGTTGCCTCAGGATAATATTGAGTATTTGGGAAGCATTCAACAGATGCGTTGCCCTCGTATCCAACTGGGCATCGGCAAGAGACTGCGTGTTTTAATGGCTGACAAATAGCTGCTTTGCCACAAGTTGTCATACAAAGATCTGCACAAACACCTTTTACACATGTTTGCGCGTCTGTACAATCTGCATCCAACGTGCATACCTTTCCATTCGATTTATCAGCTGTGAATAAATTAGAATAAATAAAATATGTACAAAGGAATGGAAATAATATATACAATACTATTAGTGACTAATTGAAGTGAAAGATACTTGGGTATAGATCACGTAAATAAGGAAAATAAAACAATTTACACACAATTGTTGGGCATTTCTTGTTTTTCTTTACCTTTGAGACATCCATATTTTGAATCTGAGACAAATCCATGAGGGCAAAATTTGCAGATTGGTTTGTGATCTTCGACATAGCAAGGAGTATCAGCTGGACAACTGGCAGTGGTGCAAGGATCTTCGCATTTAAAAGCTCTACATGCTTGCGCAGGCGGACAACCACTGTCTCTTAGACATATTGATATTGATGGATTGCAGTCTTTCATACAAATGCAAATGGACTGATGATTAAGCACCTCACAAGCTTTATCAGGGGGGCATGGTGATTTCGAGCAAGGGCTCTGACAACGACCTTCAATGCACGCGGTATTTGATGTGCAATGACTATTTTGAGTACATTCGAAATTATCTGGGGCACACGCCAACTCTCCATGCTCGTTTACCACGAAACCGTTCTTGCAAACGCAAGTGGTTCGGTGATTATGCACTTCACATTTCTTATTGAAATTGCATTTGAACGAAGGATTCTTGCACGGATTGTAACACTCTCCCGCACGTGCATTACACGCTAACGTGTTCGGGCAGTCAGAGTCGGTCGTGCATTGGACATCCACAGTCGGTCTCGACTGTGTGTTCTGACACTTTGGGTCCGGATGGCATGCAGTGTTTGCCATACCGACGTGGCATTGGGGACATGAACATCTTGGCCTGTGCAACACCGTCTTGCATATGGCGTTCAAGCCACATGCGCCCCTTAAGCTGCACGGGTCTATGCATTGCGAGTTGATGCATGCCTTCTCGTTAGGGCATTCTAGGTCACTGTTACATTCCATGTCTATGAGGGACATCAGGGGACATGAGCAAGAAATAGAGAAGCATTCATGTAAGAACCGTGAAAGGAAATTATCTCACAATACAATAATCAACTTTTTATCACATGCTTGCTAGTGACAATAATAAGACATAGTTATCGATAGAATATAAAAGAAATAAACAAATAATAATATCAAGAATAATATACCAAAAATGTTACACCGAACAAAGAGGCAGTATATACAAGCATATACAACAGCCCAGATAGGGACTAATTACACAAAACACAATGTGAGAATGCTCCTTTCACAGTTCCCAATCTGACTTTAGCCCAATTGCAGTACTGACTCGTGCAGATTCACAGATTGTAAATTCCCTGCAAGCGTCATTACTTATGACTACTATAACTAACTGTATAAAATGAGTCTTATAAATATGTGGATGTGAGGAAAATGTTCAGTGGCAGATTGGAACTTTGAAGTGTACATTCCACATATTCAAACATTCGTTAAGTTATATTCAGAATTTCATCATTCCAGATATAACAACATTGCAATGGTTGAATGTGGTGTGTGTGCTACGAATCTATTATAAATATTTGTAGGAACTATTTACAGTAATTAAAAAACGGATTTTTCCACACGTGCAATTAAAGTATAAATTACGAAAAAACCTACGTAACTGACAACTTCGTGCAGAAGAAATTTTGTACATTTATATTCCACATGGATCAATAACAAAGACGCTTCAGAAGTGTTCAAATGTATGTGTTAGTTGTATGATTTCAAAATGCACTTACCACGACTACATTCCACTTCTGGACGTCCGGAAGTACCCGGCAGACATCTACATACGAAGAATGCCTGTTCTCTAATACACTCCGCATTCTTACCGCATCCTTCAGTTCTACAATCAACCACACCTCTTTCGGCAGTACCTATGTAACCACACAAATAATTATTATTTTCGCATTATTAGACAATTTACAATCAGCAACTTACATTCAATAGTGGGATCTCCAGAAGGATATTCTGATGGGCAGAAACATTGCGCTGTCTTGCTATTACCGATTCGACATTGTGCATTACCTCCACATCGTTTTTTATTGCATAAGCTGACTAAATGCCCATCACATACACATCCTCTGTAAGGATCGCCAATACAACCACTAGAACATGAGCATTCGTAACCACCAGTCACATCTCGGCACTTGGTATTTTCACCGCAGGGATTTTTAAGACATTCTTCGTTTCCTCCTTGTTTGCATTCGACTATTGCATTTCCAAAGTATCCCGGAGGACATGAGCATTGTGCTTTTCTGTCAACAACTCGGCATTGAGCATTTGCGCCGCAAGCATTAATTTCAAGACATGGATTTTTGCATGCTTTTTCCTCGCTACATCTCTTATTGTTGTCACAATCATCGTTTCTCTCGCATTCGTAAGGAGTGCAACTCTTTGTTGGTTCACCATGGAATCCATCCGGACACAGGCAGATCGTTCTATGATCAGATACCTTACATATTGAATTCCGGCCACACGGTTTTGAAACGTTGCATGGATCTTGACATTTACGATCAATGCATGACGCTGCACTTGAGCAATCCGAATTTGATTTACATCCCGGTATACACGCTCCATTCTCACAGACTTGACCTTGTGCGCATGCATTCAACGATGAACATTTGGAGCGACATTTGCCTTTGTAGCAAGCTTCGCCGCACGAACACTCCTTTTCGTTGTGACATGATTTTATGCAGTAGCCGATTTCGTCGCATTCGCATATTCCATCGCATCGCGTGGCTGGCTTCATGCATGACACCAATGGATTTCCTAAAAAGTTCGCAGGACAACTGCATTGACCAACATGGTTCTTCACACTGCATGTGGCACATGTACCACATGTTATACTACCGACATGGCAAGGATCTTGACATTTGTTGTTGATACACGCTTCGTCTTGAAGGCACACTGAATCACTTCTGCATCCAATTTCACATATTCTATTTTCGCAAATTTGATTGTTACCACACTTTCCATCTGAATTACAAATTGCCTTGCATGTTCCTTTCACACAGCGTTCATCAGACAAACAATTCTTATCGTTGCGACACATTTGTTGACAGTAACCAGCATAGCAGGCATGTCCATCCAGACATTCAGAATCATATAAGCAAGCTTTTGTTGGATATCTACAAGACCCAAATGGATTTCCTACTAATGGCGCCAAACAATTACAGATCTTCTCGTGATTGAACAAGGAACATTCAGCATTCGTTCCGCAAGCCGTTGGCGAATCACAGGGATTAACACATTTTCCATTGAAGCAAGCCAGATCGTTAGAACACCCAGAATCACTTCTGCATCCCAATAAACATACAAGACTCTCGCATATTTCCCCGAAATCACAATCATCATCTCTTCTACATAAAGGCTTACAGACACCAGTAGACGATTCACATCTTTCATTGCTTAAGCAGCCTTCATCGCTGGAACATACGCTTCGACACGAATTTTCCAAACAGATATTACCAGAAGAACATTGTTTATTATCCGTACATGGTGGTGCCGGAGCTCGTACACAAGCCACTTTTGCTGAAGGGTTTGGCACGAATCCTTTACCACAAGAACACGAAGCGCGATGATTGGCAGCTGAACAAATTGCATTCGGCCCACAAGGGTTTTCAGCGCAGGGTTCAATGCACATGTTATCTCTACACGATTCACTGGAACTACAGTCATCATCTCCGTGGCAGCCAAAGTTGCAAACGTTATTAACGCAAATATGACCTAAGAAGCAATCATTGTCAACGCGGCATGTTAATATACAACTTCCTTTCAGGCACTTTTCATTGAATGCGCAATCGTTATCTACTTTACATTCAGGTACGCAAGTTCGATTTGTGCATATAAAATTCTCTTGGCAATCGTGAGTTGACAGACAGGATATTGGCACTATGTAATAAATAAATAAAAACATAATAATTTATATTACAAAGAAGTAATAAAATAAAGCTATTACTTACATCTAATGCACTCAAGTTCAGAATTTCCAGTAAATCCAGATGGACATTTACAATCTTTGAAATGGTCTTCCATGCTACACTTGGCGTTCATTCCACAAGCGTTTCTAAGCTCGCAAGGATTAAGACACTGTCCTTGCATACATTGTTCATTCAAACTGCATTCTTCGTTAGATTGACAACTCGCTGTAAAGGTAAGAATATCAGTTAATTTAAATTTGCTGTCTTGGTTTCGTACAAATGTGGAACTTACGTCTGCATGATTCGCCATAGCAATAGGTATTACTTGGACAATCTGCTGTTGTATGACAAGATATTGGTTTTGGCCTGCAGCCTTTATTAATATCTACGGGATTTCCTTGATATCCCGTTGTACAAGTACAGTGACCAACATGTTCTACTGGTACACACTCCGAATTTGGACCGCAATTTGTATTTAAACAAGCATCACGACATTTGTGTACTCCGTTCGATCGGTCGCAGGAAGCTGCCGATGGACAATCCCGATCATCGTTGCATTCTACTGGTGGCCTACAGCCCTCATTGTAGGGATCACCAATTGTGCCATCCGGGCACACGCATTTGAATGACCCTCGTGAATTTTGACATCTTGCGCCAGGACCGCATGGAAAATCAGCGCAGAAATCAATTAAATGGCATCCTTCATTTGGATCGCCTGTGAAACCTGGTTGGCAGTAACATACTTGTTTGTGATTCTCGGCTGAGCATAAAGCATTCTTTCCACATGGATTGTTAACCAAACATGCAATTTTGCACATATTCTCATCGCATAATTTATCATTAGAGCATTGGGAATTAGTTTCGCATTCAACTTGAATACAACCATGTCTTTCATCATGTGGATTTCCCCGATAACCTTTCTTGCATGAACAAACAGCTCGATGATTCTTAGATGAGCATTCCGCGTTTCTTCCGCAAATAGCTCCTTCGCATGCATCGAAGCATTCATTTTGTCCCAAACTATTCCTAACGCACCTTTCGCTAAAACCGCAATCCTTATGAACTTGGCATTTAAATTCTTGGCTGCAAATGTTGTTTTGGCAAAACTGAAAGTCAGGGCAAGATGAATTTGATTTACAGGTGGCCTCGCATGTCCCTTGAATGCATATTTGATCGCCAATACATTCGCGATTAGAAGTACAGATTGCTAAACAAAGGAAAGCACATGTTAGATATATTAGTAAAATTGCAAAAAAAAAAATTACTTCACTTACAGGTACAAATGCCGTTGCTACATTTTGTTGCTGCTGGACATTGATTATCCGCGGCACAATATTGGACAAGAACACAACCAAGTTGTGGATCGCCAGTGTAGCCAGCTTGACATGTACAAATTCCGTTGTGATTTACGGTTACGCAATCGGCTTTTTGTCCGCAAGCGTTTGGCAGACTGCAAGGATTCACGCAATGGTAATTAATACAAGCATCGTCTTGTCCACAGTCATTGTTATCCATACATTCAATGCGAACGCATTCAACCAAAGCATCACCGCGAGTCTGAGTTGGACATTTGCAAGTGGCTTGATGACCAACGGGTATACACTCGGCATTCGTGCCACAACTGTTCGCTATCTCGCATGGATTCTTGCATCGATTATCATTACATACAGCAGATGAAGGACAATCGGTATCTGTGAAACAATCGCCCGGTTTGCGACAGCCAGTAGTGAGCGGATCTCCAACTAAGCCTTCGGCACAAGAACATGTATATGCACCTGGCGTATTCTGACATCTAGGAGATTAAATGCGTATATTAGTTCCATGTGTTATTGATAAATTATACTACCTCATAATATTATTAATTATCTCGATGTAATTACTTACAGTGCAGAAGCGTGGCACGGATTCGATATGGAGCACTCGTCAATATCAACACAATGATCATCAATCAGTTGGTAACCAGCAAAACATGTGCAAGAAGTGCGATGATTTTGAGTAGCGCATGATCCTTTTCCACAATCAATTTTATCGCATTGATCTGAAATACATAAAAATAATCCTTTAGAAATGCATTTCAATCTCTACAACCTCAAACTTACTGGCACACTTGTTAGTCTCTGTATCGCAGAATTTATCGTTTGTACAATCCACATCGTCAAGACATTCCACCTTGAAGCAACCTAATTTAAGATCGAATGCATCGCCGAGATAACCATTTGGACATTCACAAGTAGCTACATGATTAAAGATATTACATGTCGCTTCTGAACCGCACATTGTATCTATACAAGGATCGATGCATTTTCCACTTCGGCAAGCCAAATTTTCAGCACATTCATTATCTCTGTCACATTGATTTGGTTTGCTGCAACCTGGATGAAAGAATGGATCACCAACAGTACCATCTGGACATGAACATCGATACGAGCCTAGTATGTTTGTACAAGTAGCTGATTTGTGACAAGGTCGCGGTTCACACTCGTCAATATCGAGACACTCTTGAGGTCCTTGTATAAAGCCAACGGCACATTTACATTTGTTTTTAATGCACACTTGTGTTTGTTTACAATCGGAATCAGTTGCGCATCCCGGTTGACAAACTCCTTTCACACATATTTCTCCTTGCAGACAATTTGAATCACCGTAGCACACTTTTACGCAAATATTGTTATAACAGCGCTCTCCTACAGCGCAGAAACTTGTATCGCTACATGGCAAATTACAAATGTTTCCTATACACATGTGGTTCGTGGGACATTGGCTCGTTGAAGTACAAGTAGTTGGTATTCTTATACAGCCCAGATCTGGTGTTGGATTACCTTCGAATCCAGCAGGACAATGGCATAGTGTTTCATGATCAACGCAAGAACAAAGTGCATTCGGACCGCAAACATTTTCGCTCAAACAAGGATTCTGACATTTATTGTTAATGCAAGCATGATCGGTTGGACAATCTTTGTTGCCTCGACAACCAATGATACACATGCCTGCACTACAAGCTTGGTCCAGTGGACATTGGGTATGCGATGCACAAGGAATCATACACATTTTCTGAATACATCTCTCGCCTGAAGTACAATCATCGTTATTCCTACAAACGGACTTGCAAATTCCATTAAAACAAATATCATTTCCACAATCTAAGTCTGTGGAACAACTTGTTGTTATTCTTGCACACCCGTCTTGTGGTCCAGTAGGTGATGGCACAAACTTTGCTGGACAAGCGCAAATTGGTTTTCTATTTACAACGTTGCATACCGAATTTGGTCCGCACGTTATATGCTCGCAGGGATTTGTACAACGTCCTGACTTACAAACGGATTGGATTGGGCAATCAGTATCTCCATTTGGACAATCACCTTCAGGTCTGCATCCAGTCGTAAATGGATCTCCTATAAATTTCGATGGACACTTGCAGACATGCCCCGACGGGGAAACTTCGCAAATTGCTGATGGATGGCATGGATTTGGGTTGCAAGTATCAAGTTGACCACACTCGACTTCGGCTGTAGGATTTGGATGAAATCCAGGTGGGCACTGACATACTGCTTTGTGGTTTTCAGCAAGGCACACGGAGTTGATACCACAGGAGTCCTCGTTACAGACGTCGTGGCAGGTGTGCGATAATCTATTGCATAACTGAGTAGGAGGACAATCCACATTATAAACACAAGGAACCGATTTGCAACCATTTATAAGATCATTAGGATCTCCAGCATAAGGGCCTGGTGGACACTGACATTGAGCGACGTGGTTATTAACAATGCAGACGGCGTGTGGTCCGCAAGTGATGTATTCACAAGCCGGGCGACATGTAAAGATCCCATTAACTTTCTTGCATGTCTCCAATTCCGAACATTGAGCATCTGAAGAGCATTGATTTTGTAGTAGCGGACGACATCCGTTACGATCATTCGGATTTCCAGTAAAACCATCCAAACATTGGCAGCTACCTTCGTGATCGGAAGCGATGCACACAGCATTTGTTGGGCATGTGAATTGTGAACAAACCGACACACACTTGAGGACACCTAAAGCGTCCGATTTGCAGGCAGCCGTTTGTCTACAATCAGCGTTAAGTGTACAGTCCGGCACTGAGGGTTTTTCACAAAGCGACGTAACGGGATTCCATAGATATTCTGGTTTGCATACACAGTTCGGATGATTGGATCTGTCTAATTGGCAAACCTCGTGCAGGCCACAGGCAACCGATTTACATGGGTTAATACACTTTTGTGCGCCGTTTCCGTCGAGCCCGCAAATCATTCCTCCTTTGCAATCACTATCGTGCTCGCATTCTCTCATATTGACCCGTTCTTCCGGCTGACAACCCATAGTCAAATCACCGGGATTGCCAAAATAGCCCGGAGCGCATATGCACGATGATCGATGATTAGCACCCACACAAAGAGCATTCGGTCCGCATTGTATTTTGCTACATGCATCCACGCATTTTCTCAAACCTTTGCCTAGTTGGAAACAAATTTCAGAGTCTTTGCATTCGGCATCGTTATTACATTGACCTCTCAAGTTGCAACCGTTCCTAAAGTCTTTAGGATTTCCCACGTATCCAGGTGGACAAACACATTTACCAGAATCACAACCGGCACGAGGGCCGCACTTAATATTCTCACATAAATTTTTGCAACGTCCGCTCTCACAAGAAAATCCAGAAGGACAAAATATATCGTTACTGCACGAGCACGAGTACGCATCTTGGCAGACACCACCACCCTGAACCCTGGAGCACATCACAAACGGATTCCCGGCATATCCTTCTTTGCAACGACAGTCATAACTACCTGGTGTATTTATACAAACTGCACTTTCACCACAGGCGTTGTTGCTGCACTCATCAAGATCGCGACAGCCGACGTACGGGTTACCACCGAAGCCTGCAGGACATACGCATTCCACTGTATTGTACAATTCTCTGCATTCAGCACTATCACCGCACTGTGTTGTTCGACATGTCTTCTTTTCAACTTTACTGCAGCTCTCGTAAGGATTTCCTGTAGTACCGGCATTGCACACGCATTGATTGACGATCCCGTATTCGCAATGGGCGTTGTTGGCACATTCAGGACTGCAAGCTGGGGCGGAAATCGCTGTAGGATAATAACAAATTATTTAGAAAAACAATTTTATCAGGTCATAATCAAATTTACTTACGAGGCATGCATATCAAATCAGGATTGCCAATGAAAAAGTCATCGCAGACGCACTTGTTTGAAGATTTGTCACAATGCGCACCAACTCCGCATACAACTCCTTCGCAACGTTCTTTACATCGACCACCAATACATATTTGCGGTTCTTGGCATGGATTCTTAGTTGAACAAATATCAGTGGTACATTGTCCACCAGCAAATGGATTACCGCTGAAGCCATCCAAACATTTACAAGTTGGTCCAGCATTGGATACTATACATTGAGCTTCAGCACCGCAAACGTAACCGTCACATAACGAAACGCATTCCCCTCGTTTATTTTCTTTATAGCCCACCGAACATCTACACCATGCTGCATGTTTGTCAGGTTCACAATATGCATGTGAACCACATAATAATCCTCCGCATGGACTGATACAACTACCATCAACGCAAGCAAGGGTACTGGCACAATCTTCATTTGTAGCACATTCCGATTTGACGGTTCCTGGAGTATCTAATATGCAACCCGACTTATATGGATCTCCAGTCATACCTTTGGGGCAAACACATTTGTAGCCACCTTTCTCGTTCAAACAATGGGCCCCGTAAGCACATGGAGCATCACTACATTCATCAATGTCTACACATCCTTGGAGAGGATCGCCCTTGAAACCGACTTCGCACATACACCTCGGAGGATCGCTGGGTGTGCACTTAGCGTTAATGCCACATGGGAAGCGTTCGCATGGATTTTTACATTTGTTTTCATCATCTGGATCTGAATAAAATGGTGGCGGACAGATACATTCGCCAGGCTGCACACATTTTTCGTTTGGAGAACATTCATTATCACTAATACACCGTTTTTGTGCCGGTGCGCACAGACCATTGTAAGGATCACCACCATAACCACCCGGACACTTGCACTCATAACTTCCGTGTGTATTTATGCACTCAGCACCGTAACCGCAAACGCGACCTTCTTTGCATTCATTAACATCTTGACAAGTTCCATCGTTTAATGTTCTAAAACCTTTGGGACATGCACAATAGCTAACACCACCAGTAATCGTAATACATTCAGCTCCAGGAGGACATTTTTCTTTCTTGGAGCAGCCAGCCAAGACACAATTACCGTCGACTAGTTTATACGGCGGTTGACATCTGCAGTCCGGAGAATTACATTCTGCAAACAAAGAGAACAACACGAACGGTAATTAGAAGAGAAATTTAAAATTACGATTTATATTTACCGCTGCACTCAGAGAAAGGATTTCCATTAAATCCAGGTGGACACTGACAATCGTAACTTCCTGGTAGATTTTTGCAGACAGCGTTAAGACCGCAAGGTGGTTTCTCTCTTAATTCGGTGCATTCATTGATGTCGCGACATTTGCCTGTCTCATGATCTCTTACATATCCTTGAACACATATGCAAACATTTTCGCCATTAAAGTCGTCAGCGATGCATTGCTCCCCTGGTGGACAAGGTTTTGAGGCTGAACAACTGAAAGGTAAATCGGCTTTTGTACAACCTGATCTGTACGGATCGCCGGACGTTCCTCCAGGACATTCGCACGTAAAGCTTCCAGGCTGGTTTTTACAAATTGCACCTTGCGGACACGGATTACCAGCGCACTCGTCTATGTCGACGCAACCGGAATGGGAACCGGTATAACCTACCGTACAAATGCACTTGGCTTCTTGATTTATTAACATACATTGCTCGTTCGGACCACAAAACACAGACTCGCATGGGTCTATAGAAAAGAAACCGTTTCAACATTAAACTAGTTTTTGCAAGCATTACAATGTTATTCGTAGAGTACTTACGTCTGCAATCGTTGCCAATATTGGGTTCTGGGCACAAGCATCGCTTATCTGGATCGCAGATTGCATTACCAGGACAATCATCGTCTTTCTTGCACGTGACAATTTCATTGCATCTTGTAAATGGATCAGGATCTGCTACTGTGCCCGCTGGGCATTCGCACGTATGAGCGCCTGGCGTATTTCTACAGATGGCACCCAAACCACATGTGTTCGGTTTACCACATTCATCGATATCAGTGCATTTCTGAGATGGATTTCCAGAAAAGCCCGGCGGACAGATACAACTGTATCCACCGGGTAAATTTGTACAAAGAGCATGTAATCCACATCGCCCACTCGGTCCGTTAATCGTATCACATTCGTCAATATCAATACATCCAGCAGAAATGTCACGTGGATTAAACGTCCATCCATCTTCACATATACAATAAGCTTCTTGTCCATCTGGTTTGCAATAGGCATGATCACCACATTTGACATCTTCACAAGGCGCTTTACATTGTACTCGTGGCGGCGCTCCAACATAACCATGTTCGCATTCGCAATGATAACTTCCGACAGTATTCGTGCAGGCGGCATTCGGGCCGCATGGTTCAGCAGCGCATTCATCAACATCAACACAATTTGCTCCTTTCGGTACGAATCCATTTTGACAAAAGCACTGCGAATCAACACATTCCGCATTGTTCGTGCAATCAAAATTCGATTTGCAGAGAATATTTACATCAACCTATAACAATATCAGCACGTTATTTGAAATCGCATTACGAGTGACGAATGAGTGAATATTACTTGTTCGCAGGCGACTTTAGGCGATGGACTCGCGCGGTATCCTTGTGGACATAGGCAATTATAGCCGGGCGATGCGTTCTCGCAAACGGCATGTGTTCCGCACGGCTGTTCTAAAGTACTGCATTCATCAGTATCCACACAACCCTTAATAGGATCGCCGCTGTAATCCTCTTTGCATAAACAGACATAACTTCCTACAGTATCCTTACAGATTGCGTTCTTGCCGCATGGATTTGTCTCGCATTCATTTATATCTAAGAATAACGGTTATGTAATGCACGCACATATTATATTAGACTAAACCTAGAAGAAGAAGAAGGCTGCAAAACGAGACAAACAGATCAACAAATAGATGAAACGAGTAAAATAAATTGAAAATGCATTCCAGTAGCTTCGTAGAATAAAATGCTGAAAAGGAGAAATGTAAAGAAAAAAAAACAACAACAAAAAATACATTTGAAAGTAAAAATAAAGAGTTAAATTTAAAACGAAATTGTTAGTAAATAAATAAATAGTGAAATACATGCGGAAGCAAATAGAAGCGTGCTGTTATTAATTAATTAATTAATAATTAAACTAACTTTCACAGAACAAATGTCCTTGTCCTGTAAACCCGTGAGGGCACAGACATTTATACGATCCGGGCACGTTAATACATTTAGCGTTAATCCCACAAGCGCCGGATCGTCCACATTCGTTGATATCCAAACATTCTTCTCTGGCAGATCCCGTGAAGCCGGAAGGACATAAGCAAGAGTAGCTCCCATTAGTGTTGACGCATTGAGCACTTAGTGCGCACGGACTCGAATCACACTCGTTAATATCTGGCAGCGTTAGCGAGTGGTTATCACACAAGTATAAATTGCGTATGTACAAAATTTGGAAATAAGAATTAAACTTCGATTCAAAATACCTGAACAGGAGACGGCTGGGTCCCCAACAAATCCTGGTGGACAAGCGCATCGAAAACTGCCATCCCTATTGGTACACAAGGCATCGCGACCGCATGGTGAACGGGCACATTCGTCGAAATCGTAACAACCATTCGTAAATGCATCACCTTCGTATCCTGGCGGACAGGTGCATGATTTTCCTCCAGGTAGGTTCGTACATAAAGCGCGTGGACCGCAGGCATTTGGCGCATCACATTCGTTCAAATCGACACACTAATTGGAATATTAAGAGTTAGAATTTTAATATTCGATCATGCATTATTAACGGTAATTACCCCATCATATGGATTTCCGTGGAAGCCGTCTGGACACGCACAACTATAATTTCCAGGTGTATTTAAGCATAACGCGTTGTGACCGCACGTGTTGGGAAGTGCGCATTCATCGATATCTATTACAAAGCATAGAATACATTAAAGCATCACAAAGAATAAACGAGTTAAATTGTAAATTGAAATCGATGCCATACTTAAACGATTTATTACTCATGCATTCGCTATACCTACCGATACAACGGGATTCTCCATCGCCTTGAAATCCTGGCAGGCACTTGCAAAGGAAATGTGCTGGAAGATTGCAGCATTCGGCATTTTCCACACACCTGGCGGCAATTGCGGGATCGTCGCATTCATTCATATCTGAAATATTTTAAACGAGACGAGTCAGAATTCAAGTTCACTCTGCAGATTCGGGGTGTCGCAATTTGATTGAAAAGTAAAAGTTCTAGAAATGTATGCCACCCAGTTTTATACTTAACGCGAATCTTCCGTTTGTTCTCTTAGTACGATGATGATGCTCTAGGTTGCTAGTTGCTAGAGCGAATCACAGTCCGCACGGTTGGTCAGCTCTAAGAGGGGATCAACGTACCCGCGAGAGCAACAACCTAACTTTGCGGACGGACGGAATTGACGCTTTTCAACAAGCATGTCTATTAGAACAAGAGACGATGATAGACATTAATTATCACCGTAAATTGTTAGTTTCCAGAGCACAGAACACAAATTTCCATCAATGGTAGTGAAGTCTCAACGGCACGTAAACTACATATTGTATTCTTTAAAGTACTATAAGCGTCCTGGTGCAGAATGTAATGGAAACATATCTCTGACAATAACTAGACGACAACAAGAAAAAGAACAAGTCGACGAGTAGCTCCGAGTACATTTATTACTTTTTAGGTGCTACGGTGACATCAGTTAAGCGCGCCTGGATGGAAAAAAACTTTATGGACGTACGGTTGTATTCACGGCTAGTGAAAGATAATACATCTCTTCGCTTTTAAGTCTTCCGGGTCTTGGTCGACGATAACGGGGGCACACCGTCACATTGTGCATGGGTAATATTTTGAATGTCACCTGAAAGCTGCGGTTAACAGCATATTTCACACTACTTTGAAATGTGAGCTTCTGTACTATTTTGAAAACAGGAAAGGTCCGTTTGTAGCACGATGAATTATTCATTCCACACATTAATGTCAATATAGGTACACGAAGAGTCGTTCATAACTTATAAAATAAACAGGTATAAATGCCACGTAGGTGTCAATAATATTTGGAATGGACTTGAAGAATTATTCTCAGTAGTAAATAAATTAAATAATTGCCATTCACTTAGCTGCACAGATCGTTAAAGGTTGATTGCATTAATGCGTAGTTATCGGCAATTAGCAATAAATAGCATTTGCTCCATCATAATGCCCAACAAAAGCATTCAACATCACAGAAAGGTACAACGAATAATGAAAAAGTTCTGAAGACTTGAAAATCATTGCACCTCACCACATCATGCAATCATTCCATGGACGGTTAGAATTGAATCAACAAAACCACAAAGATTCAAATCTTGATTTAAAGTAAATAAAATGAATCAAATACATTCTTAATCTTGAAGATGAAGTATTATGAATGCCAAGCAAATCGAAACGCACGTTTGCGAAAATTGTGGTCAGCATTCGCACGCAATTCAATTTCGAACCGGACGAATGGCTTTAAAGTGCAGCCGCAGATGTACGAAAACATAGTGCAATATATACAAAGTGGTTGCAGAAAATACTAAAGTGGAGATGTGAAAAAATCCGCCCGCAATCCACCGTTACGGATTCAAGATCAAACAGTTATCTAATGTTATAGGTACGATAATAAATGCCGCGCAATTCCTCCATCTAACTGTTTCGCGTTTATAAATTATCTAACTAGATGGAATTTACAGAGAGAGAGAGAGAGAGAGAGAGAGAGAGAGAGAGAGAGAGAGGGAGACGATGGTCGATGATAAAGATTGTAAATAGAAATCTTCAAAGTTGATCTTTGTCTGGCCCTTTTCCAGATTATATTTCATTGCATAATCAATTTATGTTTGCGCCGGTGGTCTATAAAACGATCACAGCGCGATATGTAACTGTATAGATATTATCATCTCATCGAATACCACCCATTCATTTTTTTTCTCACTTCCACACTTCACTGTCTATTAGCTTCATCGCAGTAAATGTAACTAAAGCGAATAAAAACTGATTAATAAACGCCAGGATGCGTGAAGATGGAAATATCAAACACTGCTCGATAATAATTCTTAAATGAAAAATTAACAACAGGATGACTCGACACTTGCTAAAATAACCAAATTTACTATTGTATTTCGTGATATTTCGGAAACGCATCACTGATGAATGATTTTAAATACGAGATAAGGAAACCGAAACATAAAAATCGTAAAGCAACATCATAGTTACTAATCACCTAATCAATGAAATCGTGTAAGTTCTAACAACGTACATGCATCAACAAAGATTTCTTAGCAACCTAAGCAATCTCTAATAAATGGTCTTGGTTATTTGTCTGGTCAATTGATTTGATTGATCGCAGTTGGTGAACGTTTCGTGTTCATCGGCTAGTTTTGTGTTGTAGTCATTTTCCTGGGACAGAATTCCATTTCATATTGATGGCCTTTGGATAAAGTTATAGATATATTTTTTTGTCCTTAACATTGAATTATGCTCAAATAGACAAATACAATGTAAACCAGAAAAGTACAACGTACAAAGCATGCAATGGAAAATACCTAGGTACATGCATTAAATAAATTAAACAAAATTTCAATTTGTTGTTCGTTGTCGAGAATTCCAAGCATCTCAAAAATGTTTTATTGAGTTCAATAAATGTATTCGTTTTCGACAACATGCACTTTGGGAAAAATATATTACAAAAACATACTCCCTATAGTGTTATTTAAACATCAATAAAAAAACTAATTTATTGAGCCCATTAATTATGGATTAAACCGATCGTGATCGAATTGGAAAAACTATAATGTGAAATACTTACATGATACCTACCTAGTACCTATATACGAGTTTGGTAAGAAAACAAATTTTGATTTCACTTTTCTATTCACAATCGAAAAACGATCGGTATAATTCAAGCGACGTAAAGATATGACTCAAACACACCTATTATTACCTTCTTGTAATAATACACATGGATACGACACTGATCCAAGATTTATAGTGCCAGGATGATACATGTTTGTGGTCTATTTCCCAACTAAAACGCGATTACGGAATTTCGACTCAATACTAAGAAATGTTTAAGAATTACATGAACCACGCATTATTCTTGTACAATTTAAATGGGCACATTGGTACCGGTACGATACATACAATGAAGGGCTATAGTCAAGGAAACGAGTTTATGGCAACTTTTAATAGATTGATTTTGACGAACTGAATCTAAAACAATAAACAAATTTAGATGTTCTTGCGCCAAAAATGACCTGCGCCCAAACTACTTGCGCCCAACTGTCCCTGCGCCCAAACGGCTGCACCCAAAGGTGCCATTCCGCAATCTCCTTTGGGGATAAGGTTATGTTACAGGAAGAAACCCGAAATGTTCTTCGTTATGTAGTACTCTGTACTTAAACTCATTTCCTTGACTTATTCCTAATAAAGTAACATAGATTAATGTTTGTTTAATACTCACCCTCACAATGTAAACCGTCTCCTGTGTATCCTGAGAAACAGGTGCAGAAAAAGCTACCTAATGTATTTGTGCAATGGGCGAATGGACTGCACGGTCTATATTTGCATTCATTTTCATCTGAAAAGTAAAAAACAAATAAAATTAATTAATTTCAAACAAAAAGTGCAAAATTATTATATACGAAATACCAAAATGTTTTTTAAACTATTATTTTTATTATTTGATATTGGCATTAATTAAATACGTGCATTTTTGTCAGTATTAGTGTTTAGAACGCAATGGATGTAGGATAGTAAATAGTAAATTGTTTATGACTTTAGGCCACACACAAAGTCACCATTCTTACTCGCATTGGACACCAGCTTTATATGTGAGCATCAGAGAAGAAACGATTTTCCAACTTAAATGGCAAAGTTTATTTGTTTGGTTCTTTGGTTGATCAGAGTCATATTGCATAGTTGAAATAAAAGTAAGTACCTATAATATAACAAAACGTTACCAGTTACCACTCAAATAACTTTAAGGTAAACAGAAAAATATAATTTAGTCTAAAATGTATTATCTTGGTTTATAGTCTTTGTTACTATTGTAGTATTGGTTTCAACAACGTTATAAACTATAGTTCGTAGTCTGCTGATGTGCGTGCATGCAATATACTGTCTGGTATAATATTTATAGGAAAATAAGTGTAACAAAACGCACGGGTTTGGGCGACAGGCTCGTCGATTACAACCAAGAGAACGCGAACGGCCACGAAAATGATCGCCCGACTGGTTGCCTATGGTGCGCAGTCAGCTCTGTATCTGAAAATGTCACGTTTACATCTACGAAAAAACTACGGAAAAATATTATTTAATCTTTGCGATAAAAGTTCCACTTTTTTAACTTTATGGTAAACAGAAAAATAATTTAGTCTAAAATATTATTATCTTGGTTTATAGTCTTTGTTACTATTGTAGTATTGGTTTCAACAACGTTATAAAAACTATAGTTTGTAGCCTGTTGATGTGCATGCATATAATCATTCTACTGTAACTGTCCAGTAAAATATTTACAGGACAATAAGTATAACAAAGCGGATGGGTTTGGGCATCAAGCTCGACGATCGCGACCAAGAGAACTCGAACGGCCACGAAGATGAACGACTGGTTGCCTATGGTGCGCAGTCAGCTCTGTATCTGAAAATGTCACGTTTACATCTACGACAAAACAAAAACTACGGAAAAATATTATTTAATCTTGGCGATAAAAGTTCCACTTATTTAACTTTATGGTAAACAGAAAAATAATTTAGTCTAAAATGTATTATTATCTTGGTTTATAGTCTTTGTTACTATTGTAGTATTGGTTTCAACAACGTTATAAAAACTATAGTTTGTAGCCTGCTGATGTGCATGCATATAATCAATCTACTGTAACTGTCCAGTAAAATATTTACAGGACAATAAGTATAACAAAGCGGATGGGTTTGGGCATCAAGCTCGACGATCGCGACCAAGAGAACGCGAACGGCCACGAAGAAGAAAGCCCGACTGGTTGCCTATGGTGCTCGTTTAGGTCTGCGAAAAAAACTACCAAAAAAATATGTTGCACTTGTAATAATAGAAGAGAACATCCTGTACACATAAAGGATAGCAATGAATATAATGTTGGTTGTATTAAGACAAGTTGCCCGAGCAAAAGATGTAGCTTAGTTGAATAGCCATAGTTTACGTTCGATGTATTACATATATCTTGGTATATTCGAAGCTTCTATTGCTATATCTAGGTATAAGCAAAGTTTAAGAACTATTTAAGAGTTATTCACGACGAGTTTTTATCATGCGTGCAGAAAGCTAGGCGTATTGTATCATTAGAAATGTTGTTCATAGAACAAGCGATAAGTACACTTATACACATCATAGGGAAAACGAGAAGGGGATGGGAAGCAAAAGACTTAACTTTGAATTATGTAAATTACTATATAAATAAAAGAGCAAAAATTATGTTGTTACAAGATAGTTCTATATATGGACGTAATCCCAACTGCATCAGCTATCTAGCATTCAGTATTCAACATCGAGTAAAGCAAAACATGATGATATTACTATAGTTATTACTGGTAATGGTAAGCGTAGATATTGTAGGAGATGGACAAATAAAGCAGGGCCCTTAAGTATAGTTTTCAACATCTACCAATCTTCGAAATGAATGTACTACACAACTACGAGTAGAGAAATTATGAGTAAATGTATACAGTGTGTATGTACAAAAGTAAACACAAATATGCGAGTAGGTTCCATAATCGTAAGGAAGGAATTTTCAGACGAAAACATTTCCTGTGTGCACCTTCACTCCCTTCCATTTGCTTTGGTATCTTTTGTATCTATCTTTAATGATCTTTTATTGTGTGTTGGTGTTGTAGATGTTTGCGAATATTGTGGATGCTTACTTAGTTGCTCATGAAGAGTTGCACTTGAAGACAAAGTCAGTGGCCAGGCCACAAGTACATTAATGTTTGAAAGAAGAAACATCTTACAGGTCGTCGAGACAACGAACATGAGAAGAGGTAATATCGTGAGGTCATGTGTGAATTAACAAGATTAAATTCTGATAATGTGGAAAAATCTACGATATTTACATTAATTACATGCTTCTCAGTTAACTCCCGACACCTAAATCATACACGCGGGTTTTTGCTAGTTTTTATCTTCTAAAACTACTCGTTGGTATCCAATGTAAAGAAGAGGGGAAAAAACCGTACTCAAAAGACGCAAATCACTGTCATCAGCGCACGAATTGGCTTTCATCTCGTTGCAACGAGATTAAAGTCGACTCTATGGTAAGAAATGTTTAAGCAAAGTATTAATTTAGCGAAAATGTTAGCACTACAAGTTTGTAGTCGAGATATTAAGCCGATTTGCGCGAAACAGCACATTTTAAAAGAGTGAAGCTTAAAGCACAATTATAACAAAATGTTATTGTTGAATTTGTAAATTTTTTTTTTGGAATTTAGGAATTTTCATAATTACCTGGTACTTCGCAGCTGCATCCGCCGAATCCATCATTACAATGGCAATTGTTGTCGAGACAAGCACCATTTTGACATTCTGTGCCATCGTCTTTTCGACAATCGTCTAGAACAAGAAATACAATCATTAAAACAATAGAACACACACAGTGTAAAAATTTAAAGTTAAACAACAAAAAACATGAAAGAGTCATGATCAAACGTTAATTAATTAAGCGCCATACAAATGAATGTCGTATTAATGTCCAATGTTAGTTAGATTAATACCCGATTGCGTATGTGTAAGTACCAAGTTAAAACAAAGGATTCTCGTATTAGATTATCCTTATTCTTGTTATATAGTAGGTAGTAAAGGTAATACATTCGGGCGCGGAATTCGAAGCCCGTCGAGATTCGAAAATGTTATTAGATTCGCTCACGACGTTGAAAAACGTGCATAATTTACTTAAAGACCTCAGGTGACCTTAAACTTGCATAACTAATAAGATGCGCAATGACGCCAGCAGCCAACAGCAGTATTGTAAATTGTAAATGAATATGAATGCCAAATGTAAACACAAATTGATTTTGTACGTTCAATTGTAAGAAAGAATTTAGTTTAGGCGTCAGTTTCGTCGATCGCGACCAAGAGAACGTGAACGACCACGAAACTGAACGCCCGTCTGGTTGCCTATAGTGCAGAGCCAGCTCTGTCTGTTTAAATCTAAATAAAATTTATATTTCATTTAATAATAAATTAATCATTCTGTAACATGAAACTAATTGTTATTTACATTAGTTACTAACTGCCAAATTAAATTCGCGGCATAGCAAACTTTAGGTCATTGAAATCATTAAAATTTTATTGTTAATTCAATATTAATAACACTTTTAAAATTTTAATAAATTTAAACTTTATGTTATTAATTAATCATTAATAACACGATATTACTATATAATAAAAAGATATTTGAATGCCATACTCGTGCACAAAAAAAAACAAATGAGGTAAAAACGTTATTTGCTAGCATTAGTAAAAGTCAGTTTATTTATTATTCGTGATTTTTTTTTATATATTTTTTATTTGTGCTTGATAGTTCAATGTTAATGTTTTATCAGCTCAGCTTCATGTTTAACCTTCTCCATTTTGTCATAAATTCAATATTATCCAACATCTCTAACCAGCATCTCTAACACGTCGCAATTAATGGTGTGAAGAACTCGTGCAACACTTTTTATTTTGTTTCATGCATAAAAAGAACGTCAACTACGATTAACAAAGTAATATGAATGCAAGAAAGAATAAGAAATGCGGTACTTCTAAGTATAAAACGATACATCGTTTAGATTATACAATTATGTATTGTTGAGGGCTATATAACATGCCAATATACTGGTGTGTTGCGATCAAAATATAAAACGAGATAAAATTTACATGAATTACATATTTTATTGTGATAACGAACGAACGAGAGCGCTTAGAGAACTAAGCGTGCTTTTTAATTAAAAAAAAGCAATTTTAAGTATTGGATGGTACAGTTACCTAAGCGGAGGAAATAGAAAATATTTCGAAATAAAGGGGAATCCCCGATTTATGCTTTCAACTCCAGTAATGAGGCTACGACCGGTTTCGATCAGGTATAAAGATTGGTGATCCAATATTTTGATTTGGTTTGGTTTGTGTTTCAATCGAAACGGGTCGTAGCCTTTTACTGGAGTTGCAAGTATAAATTGGGGATGCGGCTCTATTTTAAAACATAAAATGCAATTTGTTTTTTAGTGATTTGTTATAAAAGGAAGTGAAAATGCAGGAAATGTTTACGTAAAACTTATAGATGTTTTCTTGATTTGTAATGAGCGAAGTTGTTATCATACTTGTCAGAATTCATCATCCCCTATTTGGCAATGACAAGAAACTTTTCCGTTAGAAGACGACAGGTTGTTCAGGTCATTGTTATATGTTCAACGAAATTACAAAACGCGTATAGTCAACGTCATCATCGTCGACAAATTCGTTTTTCACTTTTTCACCTCTTTCTGTACGTTTCTTCACTTTCCACTTTCGTTGCGTCGCCTTTAAGTGTACACATACATATGGTTGTTTGCCATCGATTTGATCGATCGATGGGTGAATCATTAATAACATATTATTATACAAGCACATTGATTGTAAATAAGTCGATAGTGTAACAATGAGAGCTCGTTACGTGATAGAATTAATTGAAACGTCGTTAATAAATTATTTTAATTTAGATTTATCCAATGGACAATCGGTGACCTCCACAACACCCATTTACATTATGCATGATCCTGTTTCTACATAATATGTTTTTGTTTCGTTTTCAAGTATGCATTGTGTATATCCTTTAAATTTCGCTTTGTTTCAATTTCCGCAGATAAACGCGACCCTGCCCGACTTGTTTATGTAATTAAATGTAAAACTTAATTAAACACATCCGTTTAACTTTAAATAAATGCAAAATACTGTTCATCTCCTAAGGATAAGACTTTTAATAAAACAAATCCTAAATTGATGCGCTAACGGATGCGCTAAGCTTTTCTATCATTTAGATTTAGAATACTGACGAGTCAACGGAGTGTAAAAATTTGTTTTTCTTTTATTATTTTGTTCTAATTACATATAGAAATAAAATATTTTATCTCCGAACGTCGTATAAGTGACACATTACATTCACTGTTGCATGTTGTATAAGTGTAGCTTTATGGTGCCTCCGATACTCATAATAATAATTTATACTCCTAGGAGCATAAAGTGATTCGGTTTATACTCCTAGGAGCATAAAGTGATTCGGTTTATACTCCTAGGAGCATAAAGTGATTTGGGACCAATCGGCGTGCAGTAGACAGTGGAGCAATTCTATGCAACCCAAATCGAGTAACGGTAACGGACCAATCGGCGTGCAGTACGCCGTAGAGCAGTCCTATGCAACCCAACTGGCGTAACGGTAACAAACATCAAATGCCATAACCTCGACATTGTTCATTTATTATTACAATTTTGATTAAATTAAATGGCGTTCGGAGATAAAATAGTACTTA